>VUQK01018683.1:22885-34102 GCA_015106715.1 Bujurquina vittata | reverse complement strand
GCTGACAAAATGCAGGCATTGATTGTGCAAGAATGGACTGGTATCAGTCAGGATTTGGACCAGAAGTTGACTGACGGCATGCCAGGGAGAATTGCAGTGGTCCTGAAGAAGAAGGGCAACACTGCAAATATTGACTTGCTGCATTACCTCATTCTAACTGTCAATAAAAGCTTTTGTTACTCATAATATGATTGCAATTATATTTCTGTATGTGATACAAACATCTGGCAAACACACATACAAACCAGAGGGCAGCAGCTCATGTTCAAATATAATATTTGTGTTATTCTCAAAACTTCTGGCCATGACTGTAGAGCATGACCAGCTCAAAAGCTGGCTTGATGTCTGTCACACGAGTCAGTGCCACCCTTGCGGGCTCTGGCACTGTCTTCATTATGTTTCTGCAGATAGTTTTGCCTGACATGTAATTGGGAATGAAGTCCACCAATTTCACCATTTTTTTCAATGTGAATGGCTCGCTTGGATGAGTATGAATAGCAGTTTCCTCATTTGGTTCATAATCAGAATGATCAGATTCAGATTCAAGATGGTCTTCATCTTCAGGCACATCCCCCGGAGCAGTCAACTGTTTACTTCTGCTGCTCGTTTTGATATAACGAGTGCATCATATGTAGCTGCAGAGATGTTGTTAAGACGCCTTTGCAGAGAATATTTATATGTTTTGCTCCTTCACTGCTGAGGGTCCATTTAATGTGGGTGGAGTTTGCCCACAGGAACAGAAAGGGTCATAACAACACCTGCATTCTTTACACTTTAGAAATTGAGGTCAATAGCATAGGGAGAGAGTGTGTGTGTGAGTGTGTGTGTGTGTGCGTGTGTGTGTGTGAGAGAGAGAGAGAGAGAGATTGGGGTGAAATGCTACTCATTGCAAATATGTGAAATAAACTTTTTTTATTTTATTAGTTGATTACACTAAAGAGAAATTCTTCTGACTGGATTGAGGAAAAAGAAGAGAGCTCACCAGAGCTCTGCAGCCTGCTCAGTATTTCAGTTTAAGGTTACCTGCTTGATGTGACATTTACTGTACCAAGACCAAGCACAGGCCTAAAGGGCTGAACAATTATGGCAATTTTGGTGTTGCCCTTTTGATTGACAGCTGTAGCTGTTTGCAGTCTACTAGGCCTCTACTAGGTGCCATTTAGAACATTTTAAAGGCGTTATCTCTACTCTGATACAACCCTGTCACAGTCCCTACTTCAGTTTTGCTGAGTAAAACTAGCTTTTTATTACCCTGTAATTTAGCACTCATTAGTAGATATCGTTGTCTGTGAGATGCAGCTTGCTAGCGTTAGCTGATAACTTAGCACTACGCCCTCTCATCCAGATGTCACTTCTGCCTCCATGTGACATCACCCATGTAAGCCCAGCAGCCCACTTCAAGACAGACAAAATAATAATGATTAAAAATTAATAAGCAGATGATATGAACATGTTTTTAATACATTTAATACATATAGACCATACATACAGTACATATAGACCAAGGTGTTTGCTAAATTACACTGTTATGGTCCTTGAACGCATGCTTTAACTTCTTCAGGGACCTTTGCCGTCTCTATTTTGTCCGACTCCAGATGAAACACAGTGCAGTCAGTATTTTCCGGTGGCTGCAGAATGATAAGAGGTGAATGTTGACAAGAGAGTAAAGAGGTGAAAGGAAGTGGACCTCTCTTTTCAGTGCTGACTTGTATTTTTCTATCCCCCAGGGAGTACCTGGCCAATAATGTGAGTTTGACTGTCTACCCAGTGAACGAGCCCTGGCTCTACTCCATTCTGTGGTGTAGTGGGGTGCCTTTTGTGTCTTCCGATGCCCCCCATGTCCTCCGAAAGGTGCCTTATCCCATCTGGCTCATGGTAAACAGCTCTCGATTCTCCTTCTTTCAATAGGCCCAACACGCACGCACGCACACACACACACCATGCACAAGCAGGCAAGGTTACGCATCGAGATGAGAGGACAGCAGGAAGACTGGAGGGCTAGGGTGCAGAGAAATGTGAGGGAGCTCAGCGCCAGGCTTTAGGTGCAGCGTGGCATTACAGAACAACAGCAGCCATGGAAAGTCTAAGACAAGGGCAGAGATCTGAAGAAAACAGCAGCTGTCCAGAAGCGTTTTGCCTTAGTCACTGCTTTGTGTCAGCTGTAGAAGACATCAGGGTTTATGGTGACCTCCAATGGCACTGACTGGGAACTACTCCTCTTTTTCTCCTGTCTTGCAGAGCCAGAGCGCTTACAACTTCATCTGGATGGCTTCAGATATAGTCTCCCTCGCCATAGTCATAGGAGTTTTCTTTTTCCAGAAGTAAGTGCAGCTGGGACTGTGATGTTTGTACTGTACACACAACAGATACATGTTTAAATTTACAGTAAAAAAAAAATGGAAAGTTTTTCATCCCTCAGCTCTGATTTTCTATAAATTGGTTGAATCGCTCTAATATGCCATTATAAGAGCATCTAAGGGGCTCTTTTATTTTATTTCATTTTAAGGTCACTAGCAAAAATGACTAAAATGACCCACGGTCAGTTCACCAATATTATACAGCTTTTTGTGTGTTTCTGTTCTCCATGTGCCTCACCCCCAAAACAATGGAGATTAACACAAGTTTGTTGGCAGTGTAGAATTTGAAATTAAGTATTTTCAAATCCAACCAAAATATAGGAGTGACTACCAACTACTAGAGGCCACTGAGCAAGCATTAATTTGGGTAAACCACCTCTGTGTGTAACTGTTAGGTCTATCTTGTGTGGCGGGGCATAGTTATTCCTATCATTTCCTTTGGTGAACAGGGCTAACCATATTATCCTGCATCCATACCTGCTGCGATTTTCCCAACTCTGAATGACCTATTGAGTCTAAACGTCTCATATGTGGCCAAGAGCCGGACGCATTAACGCGTTACCATCAGCCTGGTTGGGTCTGAGCTGAGCCGCGGCTCTGTCCAGTCTGCTGCTTCGACACTAACGGTTCATTCTACTCTTTCTTTTTTCCCCTCCTTGTCCTCTGGGTGTTTTCATGTTTCTTCTCTGTGCTACAACCTCTCTCTGTCTTCCTATCCTCTCTTTCTCCTCTGGCATTCTTTCTTTGTCCTGTGCTCTACCTGATCTGCATGCAACCTTTCTCCGCTGCCCTCTGGCATCTGTCAGCTATCATATGATCAGGTAACTGCTGCGTCTGCCTTGGCCTTTGTTTCTGCCTCCTTGTCTGTCCTCCTTGTGCTCTTTGCGCCCAACACCCCCAAGGCTGGTCCCCTCCCATCTTTCACCGCACTTGTTTACCACTTTTTTTTAGCAATGTACACCTTTGAAATAAAGCTACTACTGAATTAAATGGTGTAATGACACAGCTGCAGTGTGCTTGTAAGAGTTTGTCTGTGTGTGCTGTAACAGGTGGAAGATGAGCGGGATGCAAAACTATAACCCCGAACAAATTATGCTGAGCGCTGTGGCGCGAAGGTCTAGCCGTGACGTCAACATCATGAAGGAGAAGCTCATATTCTCAGGTGAAGCTTTGATAGCAGACACACATCATCAGTACTTAACAAATCAGCTCCTGTGGAAGACACGCATGGCTTTTATTACAGCCTGTAGCTATTTGCTTGTAATGGGAAACACACCTTCATCACCAAGCCGAGCATAACAGGATAGAAAAGGATGTGTGTTTAAAGAGCATTCAAAAGAGCCCAAGATGATCAAGATTGAGGCAGATAAATGACATTGTTGGGATGTGTGCTCCATGTGCTCATACTCAGGCTGGGTGGGAACTGGGACCATGATACCAGTGGGAGAAAGTGAGGGCCCATCCATTTTATACACATCGTTTTGGGTCATTCAGTCCAGAAAATCTGGGAGGGGAGGAATCAGTGTAATGACTTTACACTAGTTCCCCACTTTACTCCACAATGTAATTTAGAAGAAAAGTAGCGGAGTAGCCTGTGATTAGTCACCTTTTAACGACTGGCCATCGGAGCGCAACTCTGAACCACCGATATGCACCTTTGGGCTGAAATAGTGTAAAGCTGGCTGTTCTTGACTCAAAATAATACATTTTGCTGTGTCAGAAGAACGTGTTAGCATTCTTAGCGGCTATAGATGTTAGCTATATTAGCAATAGTTAGCTCATGTATTCCAAGCTACATACTGTTAGCTTCACTCACAGAAATGTAGCAGTCTAAAACTGACACACACACACACACGCACGCACGCACACACACACAAGTAGTTAGTGCTTGTTGATGCATCGTAGCTAAGGTACATCTATCTGATACAAAGTACAAATCATTTCTAAAAGCTGAAAATCACCATCTTAAAATGGTCAGTGAGTTGATTTAATAGGCTTTTGATTAGATGCCTCAGGTAAACTCTATGGTTAACATCAGCTTTAGCCAAGCTTTAATCATTTTCATATTCCTTCCTATGATATATAAAACATAAGCAAATATTCCACAGACATGCTGATTGCTAATAAAGTGGCTAAATGAGACTACAGAAAGTGTCAGGCACATTCAATTTTACCAAGCTGAACGTATGTTTATAGCCTAATACCAGGGTTTTCATTTCAGTGTGTACATCTGTACTTCAACAATCATACAAGTATGCTAATGTGAAGGTTTTCTTAATGAAACAAGAACAAGTATGAACTTTGTTTTCTGCCAGAGCTTATTTTAAAAGCCTTTGGAAAAATCCTGTCAGCGTTTTGTCAGAACAATGCTCCTTTCTGGGTAGGCCTACAAAAAAAGGTCCCCACAGCAGTCTGTGAAGCGCCATGAAGTGTCCCTTTCCAGTGTGGGCTGGATTTAACAGTAAAAGATTAAAGATTAACATGTCTTACACAGTTGTTGGTCAGTTCTAGTAGGCATTGAGTACACACCTAGCTCCTGTAATATGCTTTGCCCATGCCTGTTTACACTGTGGTAGGTGACACTAACTCTGAGGTGTGTAGATGACAGCTGCTAATATAATCCATCTTAAAATTTCTGTTTGGCCTCATCAGTAATGTGTGTTTTTTACCTTTTCAGAGCTTAACAATGGGCTCAGCAGTACAGAGGAGCTCTCTCCGTATCCTGAGAATGGACACGTCAGATACGCTCATGGAGGCCTCAGTCGCTGAGCAGCCACAGCTGCAACATCATGGACATTAGTTTGACCTCAGAGATCTGACGCTGACTGAAAAATATACTTTCATCAGAAGAAACAAAGACCACCCCAGGGTGCTGCTCTGTGATGACGAGTGCACATCATGTTTGAAGTACTGACTATTAAAGGTTTTTAATTACAGCCAATTGCTCTCTTTTCTTAATCTTCCAACATGATTTTCCACTGGATTTACCTACGGCACACTTGGGAGTATTTTATTTAATATTACGTATTTTTCTCAGTAATTCTGTGTACTATTACCAGTTTCAGCCAAGTTCTTCTGAAATAGTTAGCCATTAACATTTCGGCTCTGAGAATATATTTGTTGGCTTAAATGATTTTAAATCTGTTTACAAAACTTAAAGTAGAACATCAGGTACCAAACCCTGCGGCAAACTGCGATCTGTCCGGGCTTCACCCCGCCTCTTCCCTCATGGCAAATTACAATTTTAAGCCAGTTGTGTTTCCAAAAAAAAAAAAGATAAAACACATGGTTTGTCACTGATATCAGTGCTTTCAGCTTTATTACTTTGTAATTCTACTGTGGCACAACAAAAGAATCTCTGATTACTCTCCCACTTTGAACTGATACAGCTGGATTGTTCCAAGGCACATACCCCACTCTGCTTTCATAAGACAGGAAACAGGCTGGCGAGTCATCTGCATGATGTAAATATGACTTACTTGACGTGTTTCTATTTTATCCCCCTCTGAGAGGTTTGTCATTGTGTATTTCATTCTTGCACTGATGATTGTTTTGTCTCCTTTTAAGCGTGACAGACAAAGTGAGGCGCTGTTCTAATCTGCCTCTTTCTGTCACGCCATGATTGTTTTTTTTCATAGTCGTATAAACTGTTGCAACTTTCACATGGCTGCCTTTTTGTTAGAACATTTGAATATTTTCATCTTAGTTTTGTAATAGGGCAAAAAGTTCAAGTTACAGCTACACATTTAGCTGCAGACATGTTGACTGTTCAATAAAGGTTTTCCTCATGAGAATCTCTCTCGTGGATTCTTCACGTTAGCAGACGGAGCATGAACCAAACAAAAAGGTCCAGTCATGTGTTTCACTTACACTGTTATGTTACATAAGGGGAGGGGTGGGGGTTGCTACATCCACTTTTTACATAAAGTCCATGCATTTACCAGGTTTAACTCCAGATATTTGGTCACTCGCATCTATCTGGTTTAAATGGTTTATAAAATGTTTTATTTTAGAAATCAAATGCACACGTGGAGGGGTCAGCGTGGGCCTTTTATTGTGCATCCTTCCATGTTTCACATTTGCAGGAAAAACAAAAGATAATCCAAGCGTTTTCACTGAATAGATATGTTTTGTGAAGCTGTTGTGTCAGCTGGTAAAGGGTGGTCGGAGAGAAAATGAAGGTCTGCTTCCTCTGATATGCTGTCGGGGCTTTCAGACGGCATGGGGCAGCCGGAGTCCCTGTTCTCAGTGGAGCTCCCGGCCTCTCGATCAGCCTCATTCTCCAGCTGCCAGCCAGCTGCAAAGTAGAAACAATGGTTTGGTTGGATGTACTACCGCAGAATTGAGTTGATAAGATCTTGTCCTTTATTCTTAGAGATATTCCTCAATAGCCTAATATCTTTAATCTCTTTAGCTTTGCCCTGGGTACCTTTCTGGTCTCATCTAAGAAAGGGTTCATGTCACTTGACCCTTTTTCTTTCTGGATTCAAACATCTCAGCATATTTCTGTGCAGTTCTATTATGGCGCAGCTGTCCTTGGATGACCCTGCCTGGGTTTCCATTACTCACAGCGCAGTTGCTGCAGGGAGTTGACAGCGGCGAGCAGACGTTGCCTGTGCTCTGGATCAGTCACATTCAGCTCCATCAGATGATTCTCCCTCAGCCTCATCAAATCATCTACTGTTTGGTAACCACCCAGCTGCAAACACGTGGAATACTCCTGATAAAGCAAAAAAATATATACTTTTCAGAAGATATAGGAACAGCTTCCTGTTGTGAAGATGATCGTGTCGCTGCATGAAATCAGTTCAAAACACAAATAAGAGCAACTACCTCTAAACTGAGACGCTTCAACACTTCCTGAACGGTCGATTTGTGTCTCACTCTGTGGATGTGTGTTTCCAGGTGTGTCCCAGAGCTCTCTTTCCTCAGTACATCCACATAGATGAACTTAAAATTTCCTATTCTGCCATGCAGCATGCCTGTCCATATTCCCATGGGGGGCTTGGCTATGATGTCGATTACATCTCCCACCTGTGTAAAAGTTTAATTCCATTTTATTACATTTCTTTGTGCACTGTAGTGTGTACAAAATGCATTAATCTCAAACACAGAGATGTGCAAGCAAAGCATGAGGCAAATATTCTTTTTGCAGTATAGCTTTACCGTAATTATATTTATTTTGTTTTAATATGGTAGCATACAGATTTGGGGCTAGTTCAGATCATAGATGCACACCAAACAGGTTTTCTTTTTGCAGCTCACTGGACGTCTTTCCCTCATTGTCTTCATCCAGGAATTCCTGCTATGCCCATTGACTTAAAATGCATCCACCCATTTTCTTAAGTGCTTAACCAACTTCCCAGCCAGAGTCATTGGGATATCCCAGCTGTCTTTGCATGAGAGGTGGGATATGGCCTGGAGAGTTTGCTCGCGTGCCAAATTCAGTTCTGTTAATACATTCACGATTAACATTAAACACAAAGCTGATGGAATCACTTTTCAGGGTTCGTTCATAACCCAACAAGATATAGTTATTACAACCATAACTAAAAACTACCGTATTTCTGCAGCAGGTTTCATGGCAGTCCCACCACTGCTGAGTGATTTCAGTGAGGACCAAGGCAGTTAAACTGTGGACCAATATTTCTTCTCCTACAGCCAGCATGACTACAGATATTATCCAAAAATGATGGTCCTAATACCACTCACAGCCTTAATCCACAATTATCAAACGTATTTAGTTATTTTACTGTTTTTCCATTTTCTTTCCAGACACGTTTACCTTGAGTTTGAGGGACTCGGTGTCGTATGGACTTGGCACGAACTCTGTATGGACTCTTGCTCTGCCACAAAACTGCCTTGTGCACAGCAGCTCATCCTCCAGCCTCAGACTGTTTCTAATACTGGAACAGTCTGACCCGCTGGTGACTCCACCTGGGAAACACAGAGACTTCAGCAAACTGCAACACAATTCAAATGTTCATCAACATTTCAGTAACGAGGCAGCACAAGAGTGACGTGGGGATTCTGTTTTTGATATGTCAGCAGTTAGTGTAGCTGAACAAATGAGTGAATCTGAAGAGGGGTAAGAGGATACGTGAGAACACAAGGATTGCATAATTCATTGGGTTGTGTTGTGAAGAAGCACTTGGGTCTGTGCCCAGAGGCACTTACTTGAGGAGCTTTGTCCACTGTTGAGGCTGCAGAGGCTTTCCAGAGAGTTACTGGACCTACTACGTGCTTTAGTAATTGGCCTCCCATGGTCAGCCTCCCTCTTCTCGGCTTCACCTTTCTGCGCGTCTCTGTTCTGCACAGCAAAAACATTAATTCATGTAGTTACTCTCCTACACGGTATATGCTTTTGGTTCTGTGCCATCTTCTCCGTCTTTCTCACGCTACAGGAATTTTAGGATAAAAAAAGAGAAAGCTAACTGACGGCCCTGAAGCTGAGTCAGGGCCTTAAGCTGCTGTGTTTGATTCCTCATGTGACTGAAGTGAGCTCAGTATCCCAGACACGCCAGCTCCTCTGGCAATCAGAATACTAATCCTGCAAACACTGCTTTGCTTTTTATAGCAGAGGTCTAGGAGGTGAGTTTAATCCCCAACTACCTGTGCTTAGCTTTTAACTTCATGCTCCTCTCACTCTGAAATTTGAAAACTGTACACTACACATCATCATCAACCTAGCTCGATCATTTTAATTGCAGACTTTTTTTTAATAGTTTGGAATGATGATGTTTTGTTTTTTTAAAATTTTATTTTATGCTTTCTGATGCTTTCTGACTAGTTTAAGCATAAATTTAGAAGATGTTTCACTACATTTCCACTTGTCAAAGGTCAGCACAAAATCAAACTGTGGTCACATGCAATCTGCAGTCCCTCTCCTGCTCTTAGTTACAATTTGTGCACTAGTTTGTGGAACCTTTTTTATTGAATGGGGAAGATGGGCTAATAGCAGCATTGCAGAGCAGGTGTGGGGCAAATTCAAGCTGCAATGAACCTCAAAGTGTCTGAATTAAGGCAACATTTGCAGGTGTGTGACATACAGAGACGTTTGTTGGCGCTTCCTCTGGTGAGGTCTCGACGTGCCTCCTGTCACTCTGCGATAGACTCTCCATCTCTGTCCTCTGTGGTCTCGAGTTATTCGGCCCACCAGTCTGCTCCCACGTTTGCTTTAACAACAGAGCGCACTGTAAATAGACAGATCCACCACAGCGTCTGAAAACAAACATTAAAAAAAGCTGGAATTTGTAGATGGATGAGCCGGCTGGTCAAGGAGGCCGGGCTCTCTTACCGGACAGCTTCCATTATCCTGTGGTTTCATTAAAGGCGGGTGCTGTCTTAAGGCTTCAAATCTCTCAAATCTGGTCAACTGTGTTGAGAGAAGAGAGATTAAAATGTGCTTTTTCTGCTGACAGGAGGGCATGTGTGTGCTCCCCTAAACACCCACAACAGAAAACATGCTGTTTTCTGTCAGCATACATGCTTATTGTTGATCAGCTGCATACATTGTGCCACAGAAGCTGATGAAGCATGATGAAGCTCTTATCCAGCTTGCCCATTAGCATCAGTTTAGCTGCTCTAAGAAAATCTGCTGCTGCGTCTGTTGGCTAATTTCCCAACACGGACGTGAACCGAGCCCTCGCTGTCACGCACTGTGTGCTTGGATCAGCGCAGTAGCACCGTCCTTAATGTAGGAAAGAAGAGTATTTGCAGGACAGTTTCTGTGACAGATGAAATGTAACAGCAGAGAAGGTTAAGTACCTCTCCTAACCAGTCTTCTCCTTCGCTGCGTTCTGAACTGTGCTCTGAAATATGATGAGTTGGATTTTAGTCAGTAATTTAAGCACGCTGGTGAAATTACATTGCTCTAGTCTCAAGAGCCACTCTGACTCAATTCTAAAGAACCATTTGATATTTTAAGCCTCGGTTGAAGCCACAAAACTAGATCTGTGGTTGCTGTCTGCAAGGCACCTAAAAGAACCAGTCGTTACTGGTTTCTCAATTGCATCATGCTCTCAGCTCTTGAATGAATGGGGAATATTTACTGTGAATGAACATGAAATCCTCGTTTACACCTTCCAAGCCACAGACATTCCTGGTACACCTACAGCATGTACTGTGATAGCATTATTGGTCCATCCTCGGGAAGTCACGACAGGCAGATTTTCAGTAAAGAATATCCAAGTCCAGGTTTAGTCTTCAGTGGGGATCAAATGCTAAATCTGCTCTTTCCTCTACTGGAGCTTTTTCCTGTTACAAACTTGACCCAGGCGCTTTCGGCAGCGTGGCGTCCCTTCATAAACTCTCCTTTGTTTTTTCCCATTATGATTATGATGTTTTAAAGAGCAGTTTATGAAGCATTTGCAGTGGTAACAGAGGCTGGAAATTAAACCAGTCCTTAAAAACTTTGTTTCAGGATTCCATTAAAACAATCAAAAAACACGAGCGTTAGCTGGAAACTTCAATTACAGTTCAGTTAGTCTAAATGTTCCCAAAAGAGCACATTTAGAACAGCGAGACCTGCAAAGCACCGCTTAATGATACTTTGGAGAGCTGGGAGTAGTCTGCGAGAGAAGGAAGCAGATCTCTCAGAGTGGCTTGCTCATTTCTACAAAAATTAAACAGCGAGCCGCCCGGATAGACGGGAAGAATGGCTCCTGGAGACACAACTTCAATGCTACCAGCTAGCGGTTACTTTAGCATAAGCTAAAAAAAACAACTGGCAAATATATTATATTATATTATATTATATTATATTATATTATATATCTAAAATAAATATAACTTTACAAAAAGATCTATATTTAAGCATCCACCAATCCTCCAACTACCTGCCAGGAAATAAAGATATTGA
>VUQK01018680.1:8906-39492 GCA_015106715.1 Bujurquina vittata | reverse complement strand
TCTGTTTATCTACCTGCTTTGCAACATGCACGCCAGATTGTAAGAGGGTTTAAGGGTCAATAAACAGATAATCTTTTTTTTACTGAAAGGAAGCCACTGGAGTAAAGCTTCAGTGCTTCAATTTAGGGGTGTTCATGATGAAGACATGGAGTCATTAGGTTATTATTTTACAAATAGTTAGGCATATGGTGTTGATAATCTGTTATCTTTTTCTTTTTTTTTTGGTGTGTGTTCGTTATTTTCTGGCTTATTACAATGTGAAGTCGTTTGAAAAATAGATTTGTGTTGACCCCGTCATTACATAATAGGAGCAATTAGCATTACCAATTAGCAGCTCCATGCTTGAGCGCCTGCTCTTTTTCTCTCTCCTTCTCTCCAGAGAGACGAGCAAACACTAAAACAACACAGGGTAATTATCTTTCATTAGTGCATTTGTTTTCGCCACATGAAAAGAGAGCAGATGGAAGGAGCATTACAAATGCACCCAGTGCTGTTAAACTGCAACTGCTGTTCAAGGCTTGCTGAGCAATGATGGTTACAACCAAAGAGAAATCCCAGATAAATTTGTGGGCAACGGTTTGTGACTGGGATTGTGCGCCGTGCTACTCAATGTACACTGCGTCTGCTTTTTTACATATGACTGGAGCAAAAATTGAATTTGTTCTAGCTGGGATATGCTCAGTTAAACACACGGTAATTTTGTTTTCAATAACATTTCAGTTACTCACGTTGATATTGTGCAGTTGCTTTTAGGCATTTTCTACACGTAGAGTCAAACTCTCCAAAATTTGTACTGTACATTTATGTCCTAACTTTAATCCTAGATTTTCCTCATGGTTTGAAAACGACACTGTGTTGTCCGATTATTGAGCCCTAAATGTGTTGGCGCACACACTTGTCATCATTTCACACAGCAGTGTGCACAAAATGACATTGTTAGGCCCGTCATTCGTGTTTGTCATGCACATCTTTGGTAGCGTGGTGTGCGCAGCACCGCTGACTCACATGTTAAACAAAATAGCTGGAGGGTCTCACTGCCTACACTGAAGCCTCCCTTATACAAAGGACAAATTGACCACCTTAATTTTTTGTCCTGTCTCTCTTCCCTCAGCTTCAACCGGTCCCTCCCTGAGCCTGGTTCTGCTGGAGGTTTCTTCCTGTTGAAAGGGAGTTTTTCCTTCCCACTGTCGCCAAGTGCTTGCTCATAGGGGGTCGTTTTGACTGTTCTCTGTGTTATTATATACATAAAATTCAAAGGAAAATTCCTTTCTCCTTGATCTGCTGCAACACCATCTCAATAATGTTTGAATGGCATGGCATACTTTCTCTACATCACCTCCTCTCTTCTGTTTTGCTTAGCCCCAAGTATTAAAGCTCACAGCACTGTTAAGAGTGGCACACTTCAAGCAGCTTAATGCTCTCCTATGTTAAGCAAACTGAAAAAAGCTAAAACTAAATGACAAAACAATCCCAACATAAAGTCAAACTTTTCTTTAAAAAAAGGAGGCTGTTTTTTGTAAATTAGTTATAACTCGTTAATTTGTGGCTCCATAGTGTGGTGGTTTATGCCTAACAAGCGAAAGATACCCTGTTTGATCTCAGGAGGAGGCAGAAATCCCTTTGGGGTTGCATCTGGTGCCAAATCAAAACATGTGGAGCTACCCACTTGTGAATGAGGGAGCAGCCGAAAATAGCTTTTAGTTTGAACTTGTTAGTGATTGATTAGTAGTGGTGCTAGTAGGTGGATTCATTGTGAGATAAAGAGCTTAGCTAGATGTCGCTCCCTTACAGTCCATCTGGCAGGCTAAGCAAAGTGGTTCCCAGTGGTAGCTTCAAGTTTAGGCATACATACCCGTAGGCATACAATGGGCTGTTTGTTTCACTTATTTGTATGCTGTGTAGTCAGGAATACATCAGCTCATAGGAGCTTTATTGTCTTATTTTAAGCGGTTGCCAAGTCACTGATGATGGCTGGTTGAGTTGACTTTTATGTCAGTGCCTGTGGTGGTGTGTGAATGGGTGGGTGGCTCAGGGCCCGAAGCCACTGGGTGGCACCCAGGCTGATGCTTTTGAAAAAAAGGTGACTATATACAGCATATCCCATAATTTAAGACATCATTGCCAGAATAAATAAAGCTCCTTTAAGAGAATTAAGTGTCTGCTTACAGCGTACAAACTGAACACCCTGCTTTTAATCAGCTCTTCCCTGTTCATTCAGAAAGAAGAAACCTTTAATCTGAATCCAAGTCCTTTCATGTCAAAAATAGAAACACAAAAATTGCACCCTGCTACATGAGAATTTTTTTTTTAGCTTCGCCTTTCCTTGTATCTTTATGTCCGGGTGTTGTTAGCCTATTTGGGAAGTCTTTGTTTACTTTGGCGAGTGGTAAATAACCCCACATTCCCCAGTTTATTGCCACAGATCATCTGAAATGTTGAGGGCTTGTTGCTGCCAGCTGGTCACGTACATCTCCCATCAAACAGCAGGTCCATGAGGTCACTGAGGTCAAGCAATTATTTTCCAGTTTTATCAAGCGACTGGATTCAGTGCCAAGCACATTACCAGAAGCCATGTTTGACTGTCGTTATGGGACTTGTTAAAGAGAAACGCCTGGTGGTCAGCGAGATACGTTGATCAAGGAAGTCTGCCTAACGTTACTGTGAGTGAACTTACCACAACCCGGTCTGCCCCCCCACCCCTCATTTAATGGAAGTGAAAAAGTATAAAGTGGTTTAAAATAGAAGACTTAAATATACAGCAGGGCAGATAGAGTGGGAGTGCCCAGCCCATGTTGTTCAAACCACTACATGCACTTTTGGGAAAATGCATTACAAGTTTTATGAAGCCTGCGTCTCTTTTTAGGTTCAGCTGAGTTGAATTATTTTTTATGTTTTCTTGATATTTTAAAGCTAAATTTATTAATACTTCTATAATGACAATAGACCAGATTACTGTACATCGAAAAGGGTTTAGGTTTGAACTGACGGACAAATTAAACTGCATTTTACAGATGTTGTGCACATTTTTGCTTCTATTTACTCATCGCTCCACCTGTGTCGTTTCAAAAGAAGCAGGAAGCTACAACTTGGGCTTTTCTATAGCCTTTAGCTTTTAAGATTATAGGGGGAGCTTTCATCTACTGTTTTACAAAAAAGCTATAAAAAGAACAACAGAGCTCAATCTCATTATTTTTTTTTGATTCATATGCCAAATTGCAGGTATTTACTTGCATTCCTGAGCAGTGGAACACTTCTTGGAGAGGTACAGTGTGCCGGCTCAAATTTGGGTATAAAAAGAGGAATTTGGTCATTTTTAGTTGGCGTGCAAGCGGAACAAGTATCGACTTTATCGGTTTCATTCCACTTCTCTGCACAGCAGCTTCCCCCTGTGTTTAATATAAGCTGTTCTGGTAACACGTGCTTTACACACACCAGAAACAACACACACGTTTGTGTTGAGGTTTTTGAGAGACACTCTGTTCCTTGATGACCAAGCAAAAGACTTCTAGTAACTCCCACTCCCCACCCGATCAAAGCTTGAGGCAACAGGTCTATATTTTGGCTTGTCTCTCAGAAAATGATAACTTTGTATCCGAGACATAAGACTGAAATAGACGAGCACTACCTCTGGCACGGTTTGTCTAGCGAGTTATTGTTGTTACACAGCGCAGTATGTTAGCACTGACGTAGCTCGATGTGAAACTGTGAAAAGTGTGTGTTCTGCTGTCAGTGTTATATAATCTCACTTTTTAATGGTTATATAATTGGATACTTTCAGGCATTTTTTTTTTAAATGCATGACCTACTACTATTACTATTGCTATTACCAACTATTACTGTTATCATTCTGTTGTCTGCAGTCTGTTTCAGCCTGCAACAGGTGAAATAAGTGCAATAAAGTATACAGTTATCATCCTAAAGTAATAATAAAAAAGGATTTAGAGCATTTGAAAGACAGATTGTCTCCTGGGTGATGGCCTTTGAAGCATCATAAATATGGAATGTGGTTGTCCCCAGTGAAAAGCAAACCTCACCGCTGCCAATTCTCACATCTCTGTCTCAGAATGTGTCCTCCTCTGAAACCCACCTCTGTCCTGCAGCACTTCTCCCCATCTCCCTAACTTCTCATCTCAAAATCCCCAAATTTTGGAGTTATGGGAGTCAATATCTTTCTCTTTTCTGTCATGTTTAACTCCCAAACAACAGATCTTTCAAGTGCTAAAGCTGAGATGTCGTGTAGTAGTGCAGTTCCAAGATGAAAACGTAACACTGTACAAATGTTGTGCTCAGCTGGGGAAACCACATTTTCCAGATGTTCTACGGAGACATCTTGAGTGGAAGCAATTCAGAGGTAACAAAGCCGTTATCCAAAAACACGTAGCTTCCAAAAAGTTGTTCTTTTTCCCGTCCAGTCCAGACTGAGGCTGAGTCCCTGTTTTTCACACGGGATTGGTTCTTCAGGGAAATCAGCAGGCGTGCTTAGTGGCGTTAATTATGAGGTTAGAGAGTGTTGTTTTCTATCTGACTAGTGTCTGTGTATGTTTGAAAGAGAGAGTGACGAGATGAAAGTAAAACCTTTTACAATGTTCACTTTTTAAAACCTCCCAGGCAGGTTTAGGAATGCCTGGGAGGAAGTTAATTGGGTTACCCTTCATGTTTTACTGTTACTTCTTACAGTTACTGTGTTGGTACAGTACATTGCTTGAAAAGGCATCACTTGTCTGGTCTGGTCCATTGGCACAGATCCCGGTTGTGTAGCGTTTCCACTGACCTGTCCAGAACAACTTGCCTGTCTCTTGGCCCACCACCACCCTTCTGCTGCACCCGTCTGGTTTAGACTACTGAATCTGTGCCAGCTGGACCTGCTGTTCCTTTGAATCCCTCCGTCGCTCTGTTAAAAAAATCTTCTAATTCTTTTGCACAAATTCTCATCAAAAGAATTGCAACACTCTCTTCCACTTTTTTTTTTATAATCCTGCCTTGCTTTTTCCATTTTCTTCCAATTCTGGCCTCCATCTTAATGTTATGTATCACTCTAAGCTCCCCTCACCCCTCTCCTGCTGGAAGTGTTTGCAAAATCCTTCCATGTAAATTCTTTCCTGGACAGCAGACAGATGCAACTTTTGTGTTGTAGTGCACATTGCAGTAGACATGTGTGGCACAAACAAATGTGCCAGTGGGTATACTGGCCGTACAGTCTTGCCAGCTGGAACATTAGTCCCTAATCACTACATGCAATTCCATTACATCCTCAACCACACTATTTCAAAACCAGCCACTCTAAGCTCTCTTGTATCCTCTTTTCACTCATTTGCCCATTCATCTACATGTTACTCTCTATGCATGTTCTCTCTCTCTCTCTCTCTTTTTTTTTTAATGTGTCAGTGTGTGTCTGCAGACAACAAGTCTCATCAAGTCCACAATTTCATGAACGCACATCTGTATATTGGTGTCTGGGTTCCGAGCACAAAATTAGAAAACATAAATAAGCGAGTGCGTTTGAGCCAATTTGCTCGACAGTGAAGACGACCCTCAAAACTTTTCTGTCTCTTACTTGTGTGTTTCATAACAGGTTGTTGTACATCCAGTATGGAGCTTACTGTCATCCTGTCTATAATTAGCCATTCAGTTCTAATGAGGTGTTTCGGAAGGGCTGGAGCAAACCACTGACCACCAGCTAGCGTAGTTCAGCCCGCATTGCCAAATTAAAGAGAGGCTTGATCTTCAAGGCCAGGCTTAGTCGGAGCCAGCACTCGCAGATGGTAGCCCAGTGCACTTTAGTGAGTGGTAAACACACAAAACATTTTGGACAAAAAGAGAAATGCAGGAGCAAGTGCATTTGCTTTATTTTTGGTGTTGGAGTTACACGGCAATATGTTGGAGTTGTAGTCCTTATGTGCTCTTGTAAGTGTTAAAAAGAGAGCAGTGGCAAAGGAAAAGGCCTATAGTGAGGTGAATGTGAGGAAGGGGAAAAATGATTTGTATCGACTGGCTAGACAGCGAGAGCTGGGAAAGATGGGCAGCAGGTTAGGGCGATTAAGGAGAGAGATGGAAATGCACTAATGAGTTAAGAGAGTGCGTTGAGAAGATGGAAGGAGTACTTTGAGGAGCTGATGAATGAAGAAAATGAGAGAGAGGAAGATGGATGGAGGAAACTTAGCGAACCAGGAAGTGTAGAGGATTAGTAAGGGGGAAGTGAGAGCAGCTATGAATAGGATGAAGAGTGGAAAGAGATGGTATGGAGATGCAGAGAGAGGACAGTGGATTGTTTAACCAGATTATTTAATGCGATTTTGGAGAGTTGGAGAGTGAGAGGATGGTGGAATGGAGAAGAATTGTATTGGTACTGATTTTCAGGGTCAAAGGTCATGTGCCGAGCTGTAGTAACTACAGTGGGATAAAGCGGATGAGCCATAGCATGAAGCTGTGTGAAAGAGTCATTGAAGCTAGTTTAAGAAGAAGAAGAAGAAGAAGAAGCATGGTTTCAAGGGAGAAACTGTGGTATTGTATGAGGAAGTCAGGCATGGCAGAGAAGAGTATGAGGACAGCGAGACAGTGGTGAGGTGTGTGGTAGGAGTGACAGATGGGTTTGAGGTGGGGGTGGGATTACATCAGGGCTCTGATGACTCTGAGCCCCTTCTTGTTTGCAGTGGTGATGGACATGTTAACACATGAGGTCTGACAGGAGTTTTTGCGGATTATGACACTTGCTGACGGCACTGTGATCCGTAGTCAGAGTAGGGAGCCGGTGGAGATATGCACTGGAGAGAAGAGAAACGAGAGGAAGCCAGTGAAGATGCAATGACGAGAGGTAGTGAAAGGGGGCAAGTTCAAATACTTGGGGTCATCAATCCAAACGGATGGAATGTGTGCACGAGAGGTGAAGAAGAAAGTGGAAGCAAGGTGGAGTGAGTGGAGATGAGTGTCAGGGGTAATTTGTGAGAGAAAGATAGCAGCAGGGTAGGGAAAGGGAGGGTAGTGAGACCGGCTATGATGTATAGTTTAGAGATGATGGCACTGGGGGAAAAAACAGGGGGCGGAGCTGAAGAAGTAAAGATTTTCATTGGACCACAGAGAAAGTTCACGTTTGCAGTGAAATACTACAGCTGCTGGTGAATGAGGTGTAGTAGAAAAGGAAATCTTTTTTTTTTCTTCAGAAATTTAAAAAATGTTCCATTAAAATATAAGGACCTCAAAATTAAATGAAATAATAAATGAGTAAATGTACACAGTTAATACCACACCAGTGATTCAGCTGCAGCAAATCTATACCAAACATGCATTAAGGCAGAGGTGCACATTACCTAATTAAACACTGTGCTGCACAAGTCGGTGCCTGCCTATTTATAAGAGCAGAGGATCCCTCTGGGCTGGTCTAAGTAAAGGGGTTGAAGGCCCAGCTGAAACTGGACTCATGGGCTATTCTCTTCAAAAAACATGTCCAGGCTTCCTCGGCTGTGCTGCTCCACAGAGATGGAAGCCACGCCACTCGACTCGAGCTCTCAAAGACTTTGTGTGATCTGGTCGATGTTTATGCTGTGGAATATTAAGTGCTTTTTAGGGTACGGGATGGAAATGTATGTCGTCCCGCTTGGCACTATATCCTCATTTGCCAGATGTCCTTTACTTTACTGCTTCCTTTATCTCTTCTCTCCCTCTGTCTTCTCCTTCTGAAATCCCTCTGACAATGCCACCTCCCAGACTAGAATCTTAATGAGTCAGACATATTCCTGACTTTATATTTATAGGGCGAGCTGGAAGCATTTGCCCGCACAAAATCTCACAGCTGACACAGTGATTACAGGTCAGTGCAGACTGTCTGCGTTTGTGAACTGTGACCAGCAGCAAATGAGCAAAAATGACCACGACCTGCCCGCAATTACAGTTAGACAAATGCAAAAGCAGCCCTGTTGTGTGTTTTAGTGCTGATGTTTCTGGCTTACGCTGGATATATAATGGTGAGAATATAACTAGGATCCAGCCGTAACTAAACCAATAGGTTGGAAATTGGGTAGGGATGCAGTGTTCAGTAGTTTTGATCCTAGTTTTTTTATCTTCCTGTCACCCTGCTCGAGCTTTTACAGCTAATATCAACTCATTACTCAAGACTGGGTTCAGTTTTCAGCAACTTTTTAAACTCCACGCCAGTCACAGCCATGAATGAATGCTTGCCATTCAAAGCCAAAGTGCCTAGCCATAATTAAGAGCTAATTGTCATAGCTGCCCTCAAATGACAACAAGCTGACCGTCAGATGGTGTTTATGAATGAAGGCTAGTTATTTCTTACAGCAGCTCTCTCTCTCTCTGTGACTTTAGTATTTGGTCTGAAATTCAAGGCATGCCCGTGTTTCCAAGAGGCCAGTCAGAGGTAAGAGAGTTTCCCTCACCTTAAGGCCGTGCTGCTGCTCCCCCACCGCGCATGAATTAAAGGTGCCGGAGGCCCGATGCAGTTTTTGTTTGCCTCTGCATTGCATGCATGTGTATAGCAGTGATATACTGTAGGTGTGTGAGAGTGAGTGAGAGCTGTCAGACTCAGCAGTGCCAGCTGGGGATGTGGCTACAGTACAAGGTTTTAGTGTGCCGCTTCTAACTGAGATGTGATAAAGACCAAAATGTTACCGCACCTTAACTCAGCAAGAAGGGCACAGTTGGCACCTGTAACCCTTTCTAATGCCTTCCCTCTGCCCCTGATGACAGAAACAGAGAAGGAATATACTCAGCAGTCCACCATTAATATAAGGAAACCCGCTTTATGAAGAAAATTATGTTCTTAATGACCCATAATAGGCATATATTTCTTCACTGCTTCTCCTTAAAGTTTGTGGTTTGAGTTTCATTGCTGGAATCAGAGAAGTGTAAGAGCAGGAAGGCGTGGGTAAAAGAGAAGTGACCAAAATATGCTCAGAAGCTAACAATGCCATGTGCATTATCAGAGCAGTGATATTTGTCTTTCTACACTAATTACCAGAGTCAATGAAAAGAAACAAGTTTGCAAATTGTAAGCGATTATGAAACATAAAGCCACGCCAACTCACAGAAAGGTCAGGGGTTAAAACATCCTGGTATCCTGGACCCTTTCTAGAGTTCACCAATGTGTCTGCATGCGTTTTCTCACACTGTTCAAAGACAATGCACAATAGTTGTTTTCTTATTTTAAATTGGCCACAAGCATGCATGTGAGTGTAAATGTTGTCTGTCTCTATGTGTTAGCTCTGCAACAGATTATCCAGTGTACCCTGCCTCTTATCCTTTGACAGCTAGGATAGGCTCCAGCCTGTATAGAGGAAGAAGATGGATGGATGGATGTGAGCAGGGTTCTAGGCTCCAGCCTCCCCATGTACTTCTTATTTTTATCTGTAATTGGACAGACATTCATATAGTCATAGTCTCTATAATGACAATAGTGAGTCCAGACACCAGGCCAGACATCTAACTTACCAAAGGCAAAATTCATAGATTACAGCCTGTTCTTTTCTATAACAGTGTATAATATTACGACTGTCAGTTGACTAAACTACAGTTTATAAAGGACGCCTGATACGACGCTTTTATCTTGAACACTAGCCTTGATAAGTAGATAATTACTTATTTTAAATATTTACATGGCCACAAACAACATAACTTGGGTCAGCTGGTAGCTACTCTTGAGCATGCCTTTAATTTCCTCGTGGGTTTGGCGTGAAATAGAGTCAATGGACTTGCATTGCGTCCAGTTCTGCTCTGCTTATCTCATTACTTTCTCTTATATAGATTTGGATGTGAGTGTCCCTGTTGGCTCTGGTAAGCACGGCACACTGTGGTTAATGTTCGAGATGTGCCTTTAAATCTGATTCGCGACAAAGACTGATAGACTTTGAAATTCCCTGATTTGAAGTGCAGTAAGCAGCCCGTTTGAAGGCCTTCATCTACAAACACTGCTTTGCTATTCTTGGAAGTGCGAGCTGCCATCTGTTGTTTATTGTTCAGTTGTTGTTCTTTACTCTGTTTCTGGCCACTGTGGTCCACTCAGGCGCCAAATGCCTGTCACTGCATTTTAACAGAACTGTTCAAACATTGTCACTCCATTTCACTTTAGTTGAATACACAGTTTTTAATCTCCATATTAAAAAAAAACGTTCAGTTTATTGATTTGCAGTGCGCATGTTTTTGATTATGGAAGCGTGATATCTGATATCTCACGTCTTATACAACAAGCGTGTTAAAGTTCTCTTCTTCACTGGGACAGATCAGCATCAGCAGCATGTGCTCCGCACATGGCAAGTGCACTTCATTTGGCACTTCGTGAGAATACGGAAAAATAACGTGTATTGAGAAGCGCGTGCGAGTGTCCCTGCCCATGTGTATGGAGCGTCAGGAGGCAGTGGAATGATGTCACTGTGGTACAAGGTGGTCTGCTGCAGACGCACATCCTGTGGCTTCTCTGACTGAGCGCTGCAAAAAGTCCTTGACTTGCATTTTCAAATAGGTGCACATTTTTCTCTTTCATTTTTTTTCATGCACCATCAAACACACACGCACACATGCACGCACTTTCCGTTTTGTTTCCCCCACTTCCACATTCATACATCCTGAGACAAGAGAGCCCAAAACAAGGGAGTGGCCATGTCCTGATCCAGCAGTGGTTTAACCTGGCACTGACCGGTTCTCTAGACCGATGCAGTCTGAAAGCAGTTTCCTTCAAATGAGTATTTGTGTAACAGATGATGCATGCTTGGAGGTCAGGGCTCTGCCACCATCCGCTGTGTAATTAGTGAGTGGTTTGGGGTTTCGGTGACACATGCAAATACACACACGTGCATAAAGACACTCATTGCATACATGTGAAGCAGACAAGACAGCAACCATCACGCGCATACCCACACCGTTTTATGAGTGGATGAAATCTCAGCACAGAAACACACATACTCTACGTATGTTGAAGCATATGCACGCTTGCAGTGCAACAACATCACTGCTGTGTATGGAAAACAGTTCAATCCAGAGAGGGAGATTCATGGTTTGGATGAGTTTAATTCTTTCGAAGTTGCAATTAGGTAAGAAAAACATTTCCAAAGTATGATTATAATGATGATATATTAGCTAAATTAAAGTGAAGCACTTACCTCATTAAGATAACTGACTGATTTATTTGTGGAAAAATGTATTTGTGGATATTGGCTTCATTGCATTTCCTTTCTGGGAGTTTATGGTAAATTTGTATATTTATTTATTTTGTGTTCAAGCCATTGTCACAGATGTGGCAGCGGCGGCAGCGTCTCTTCCACAAAAACGTTAACATTAGCCGTAACTTGGGAACGATGTGACCTGGGCTGTTGAAATTCACACCATAGATGAATTCTGTTCAAGCCAAACCCATCAAACAGCATCTGACTCATGTGCTCAGTGGACGCTGTCCAGACATCATTAGTAGTGAAGGGAAACAGGGAGAAAAGGCTGAGGAGTGATGAATCCAAATTTGAAATTTTTGGTTCAAATCATCATCAGCATGTATGGAGGAGGTCCGACAGTGAGTGTCTACAGTCATCTG
Source organism: Bujurquina vittata (assembly GCA_015106715.1). Classification (NCBI taxonomy): domain Eukaryota; kingdom Metazoa; phylum Chordata; class Actinopteri; order Cichliformes; family Cichlidae; genus Bujurquina; species Bujurquina vittata. The sequence continues at coordinate 27,965 of VUQK01018680.1, read as the reverse complement.
TAAAACACAGTGGAGGCTCTGTCATGATTTGTATTTTAATTGCTGCACCTATTTTCCATTTTCTAGCAAAATATAAATAAATGGACAAGACTTTTACACGTAACTGTAATTTAGGATTTGAACATTTGCATTTGTTTTTTGAGCAGATATGATATGGGATAAACTTGCTCATATGGTTATTTTAATTAGCACCCAGTATTATTAACTGACCATTACATGTGTGAGTAGTGAACCTTATATCTGGAATGAGTCATCTGTGTGCTGAAATCACACCTCTCGGTGTCAAACAGAGCACTGTAAAAGTCCTAGAAAGGTCTTTTGTGGGGGCCCATGAGAAAAGTAGCATGCTTCAGTGGACCACAGTCACATACTGTGCAGGGCTCTCACTTTTTCCCCCTCTCTAGAAATATTTTATGACATGGTCTCAGTTTTGACAAGGCCATCCAAAAAGCTATTAGAAGAACCAGACTTTTTCTGGACTATAAGTCTCTTATTCCATTTCATCATTTCACTGTGCATTGCTCCTATATCTGCCTCCCTCTCATCTTTCTCTGAAAAGCCTTTATTCTTCTTGCTCTCTCTTCTGCCCCTCACTTCAGTGTGAGACTTAGCACCACACAGGCGTGCCTTATGCAGTCTGTTTGTTCTGCAGGACCAAGTGTCAGCTCCATCCTGGCCGTGCTGCTGAGCAAAGTCTGATGAGAAGTGCGGCTACTGCAAGAGATAGACAGCTACGAGATATTAGATCTGAGATTTGAGTGGCTCTGTGTGTGTGTGTGTGTGCGCGCGAGTGCTCGACCGACGTAGGTTGACACACATGCTCACACATATTGTTATTATTAAAGTGCTGTCACAGCTTATAAAAATATAAAGAGGAATGCATGTATCTTTTGCTGTCACTGAAAAGCCAATGATTATTTTTTCACAGCTGGACGCATTTCTGAGCCAGCACGTCCTGTCAGGACACAATAAAGCTCCATCACAGTCCGTATCCTGTATACTTCGTAACATTACATCATTAGTTATCATTTTAGACCATGACCGTTATACCATTAGTTTCTACTTTGCATGAGAATGCACACAAGAAAATCCAATTTTGGGCATTTTGAAAAAGCCTTTCAGTCCTTCCGTGTGTGTCTGTGCATGTATTCTACATCTAGAGGCCTGCTGGAATCTGTATCTGTGTGTGCATGAATCTGCGCTTCCCAGAGGAATGATTATGTTTGTCTCTGTTGAAGGCACTGCCGGTCATTGCAAAAGCACTAACTTCCAGATATTACAGTTCATCTTCCTCTGCTATCCAAAGCAAAGAGGCTGCAAACTGATTAGGTAACACCGTCTTCCTGTTTCACTTCCATTACCTCTCTTATCTCTTTTGTGCCACATGATGAACTCTAATAAGTCATCATGCTCCAGCATGACTCCCCCCGCGACCATCCATCTTATAGTTCTTTTCTTTTACACCCATTTGGCTATTTTCTGTTTTTCCACGCGGAACTTTATCCACAACCCAAACACCCCCACAGAGCACGTGGCAGAAGGTGATTTACATGGCACACCACAGATATTCTGCATGGTGCATGGATTTTCGGTCCGAGAGCTCTGTTTTTCTCTTCATGGGGTTTATTAAGAAGCTATAATATGATCTGTGGTTGAGGGAGTGCTTTGACATTTGTGAAAATGCACTTACTTCCTTTCTTGCTAAGAGTTGGATCAAAAAATCAATACCGCTGCCGTGTTTATATGTGAGTTCCGGCCAGTAGCTGGCTTGCTTAGCTTATCATAAAACAGGAAACAGTGACACAAAATAGGAAAGCACATAGTCCGGCTCCATCAAAAGATAATAAAATCTGCTGATCGGCATCTCTAAATCTAATAAGGGAGATTCTGCGGGACTAAAAGTGAATTTTTGTTTCTCTTGCATTCACGCTGTACTTTAAGCTAAACTAACTGTTCCCTGGCTCACCTTACAGACAGGCAACTTGTAATCGTTTTCCAACATAACTGTTTTCATCATTCCTTTTCATATCCTTTAAACCTACCTGCTCTGTGCATCTATAAATCTTCAAGACTCCGAGCTTTCTTTGTGGCTACACGCACATCCAAGCATAAAACCTAAAGCAAACAGATAGCTGGCACGCTGAGAAAACACACGCATTGGGAGAAAATTCTTCAGGTTCAAGACTCATGATCCATTTTTGAAAAAAAATAAATTAATTTTTTTGCAGCACTTTAACGTATGAAGCAAAGTTGTGAGGCATGCAGCGGCAGCTGTTTCTCGTGCTAAAAGAACCCTTCACGACAAACAGCGAGGCATGCCAACGAAAATACAATTTACCAGCAGTCTAAAAATGCCTGATTTTTTTTGATGGAAAGCACAAGTACATACCCAGCTCTTTGTTTTTTTGGCCATATTTATCTATGGCATGCCTCAGTTATGACTCAGCAGCATCACCACTGATCCCAAAAAGATGGGTGTAGGATGTTTAGAGTTTCAGCAGCCACATGTCGTTTGTTTTCAGATGACATTGCCACGATAAAAGGCCTTGCAATAACGTGAATATATTCACATATATTTAATCTTGGTCAGAGCAGCTTTGCAGGATTCATAGTGCAAAATATTCCTTCTTTATCATATACTTGCAACCCTGCAGTTCATCCCCTATCTGAAAGCTGTTCTAGCTCCTTTTATTGTAAATCCACCTTTCCTTTAAACCAAATTTATTTTTGATTGGTCGCCCTTTACAAACAGAAGATTTGAACAGCAGGTGGGCGAAGCCACTGAAACCGAATGTGTAGTGCAGTCTGACACCTGAGCTGTTGTCTCACAGGAATAACCTGATGCATATGCAGGTCTATGTATGTGTGACAGAAGATAAAGAAGCGTATACTCAGTCCCCTTTAAGATTCATGTCAGGTTGTTCATAGAAATGTAACTTTTTTTTTTTGGTTAGCGTAGCGTTCCCCACGTATCACCAGGAAAACCATTATCAGAGCAGGGAGATGCAAGATAAACACAGCAACAGGCTACCAAGCCACAAACAAGCAGTTGCATGCTGCAAAAAAATGTGCTCTTTTTCAAAAACTGTTTTAGCTGGGTCTAGGCTCAAGGCCAAGGGAGCTGTATTGTAAACAAACAATTAAAGCAGGCTGTTTTTGTGCCTTTTAGTAGCTTCGAGCAGAGCTTTGTGTCCCCAGAGAAAACGTGGTGGTAAATTCAAAGAGTAATAACATGAAAACATCTAATTGTGATCTTGTCAAAAAAAAGCAACCAAAACAAAGTCTTCAAAAAAAAACAAAACACTTAAATAGTAGGTATTTCAGTACACACTTAATTTACATGCTCAAATTCTGTAATTTCACAGTTTCAGTGAAAAAAATTGGCAACCATTTTGCATTTAATTATAAAAAAAGACCAGTGTGACGCAAGATGACAACCGAAAACAATGTGTGTTCATAGGGACTCGGTGCTCACAACAAGGCCACTGTTTAATTAAGTCATTAACCATGATCTTTCAGTCATTTCCAGCTGTGTATCGCACAAATCTCACCAGTGTTGTGTTGGTGCAGCAGTAGGGAACAGCCATTTGCGCAAGATGCATTCCCACATCTGGTGTGCGTTTTATGAGCTTAGAGCTGGTGTAAAGCAACAGAGGGCGAACAGTTACCCTACGTGTGGTTGGCTTTTAATGGGCTAGCTGCTGCTGCTGTTGTTGTACATGGGCGTACCAGTATTTGTATCTAAAAGAAATTTCAAGGACTTTTGTGACATTTTCATCTCTGACAAGATAATTTGCAGTTCAATCCAGTGTCTAAGTACCTCAGTATAAATATATGGATATGTGGATCAAATCTGATGGAATTATGGATGCAAAAAAGTGCCATCGGATTTTGATCCATGATGCAGGAAATTGTCTGACTGGCAGCGACTTCATTTTTCATTTTTCATCATGATCAATGATCCCAAACATACTGCCAATGCAGTAAATGCATACATGGACAGAAAAACACACAGTGGAACACTATGAGTCATGGATTGGCCTCCCCAGAGCATCATTATTGAAGCAGTGCGGGATCATCTAAAGGCAGCCAACATCCAAAGAAGAGCCTTGAATGTCCTTCAAGAATATCTGTAGCAGTCTTACACCAGTGATCCCCTCCTTGCCCCAGTGGCTTTCTTTTTTGTTTATTTAGCCAATTTAGAAGTCAGACTTAAACGGTCACCTCCATTTGACTTCTTTTATAGGGGTGTGTGGGGACAATCACTGGTCAGTCAAAATGGCCCCCAGCAGGCTCTTTATCCATAAGGACAGGGTAGCAAGACATTTGGTGTCGTACCCACATGACTGCAAGACGAGGAAAGGTATGTACAAACTGCACAAGCACGAGTGCTCCCTAATACTAATGCAAGTAGTCCCTAATAGGGACTTACCCAGAATTGTCTGGCAAAAAGAAAAATTCTGATTCTGAAAAATCCTTGAGGGCATCGCGCCTCGTAGCGTGACAGAGAAAGAAGAGCGTTGTTCCTCGCATCACTTCCTCACTAGCTGATGTAACGCTCCTGACTTTGACTGTGCGGCGTCAGATTTGCCCAATTTTCTACTTCACGGTTCATTTCTTCATTTCAAAGCCACCTCGTTTCGGAATGCGTTGAGCGCTCGTAAATCTGTGACAGCCTGCTGGATGGACTAAGGTCTCACACGGTCATGATGCATACCTAAGAAAAATATTTCAAATTGTTTACTCATAACAGGCACATGGAGGGCAGGCTTTGCTGCGGGCTGTGAAATTTTTGGTTCTGAAAGTGCAGAGACTTCCCGAGTCCCCCCAGGAGAAGAAAAATAAAGATTTAAAATACAGAAGTCCTGCAGAAATGTGGCCGTGGGGTTCTAACAAGTGAATTCTTATCTGCTCGTCACTTTGCATGGATCAACTTTGCTCCTTTTCACTCAGTGTCACTGACTGCTGCTACCCCTCTTCAAGTTTTGAGACATGAAATGGACCGCTGGGGGGTCAATTTCTTTTGACCATTGTGAAATCTACCAATGATAGTTTGGGAGAGATGGCTAAAAGTGCGTTATCTACAACATCAATTTTAGATGCACTAATGTGCTAATCAGCCATCTAAATGTCAAAGAAGCAAATACCACTTCCCCCTGTGGATTGTAATAGATTTGTTCTTTAATCTCCTTTTCTTATTAATTTCTGAGTCCCTGCTCTTTCTTCTCTGCTTCACAGAAATCCCTGGAAATGGTTCAGATTTCCCTTTTCTTGTTCTGCAAATTATGTCTTTTATTTTTGACTTTCTTGGCATTCGGTTTGCCCAGCCACTAAAGTCAACACTGCTTTGCTGGGTCACCAGTTTAGTGGTACTTCCCCGCCATACAGTATACATGGTGGCAACCACTGGTATCCACAAATCATACACCGACATGAACTCTCCCAGCCTCCGCACATCTGCATCCCCCATGTATATGTTCTTGCTATACTTCAGCAACCAAAATTTTAGGGGAGCATTAAGTCCACAAATTAGTCTCCCTACCAGGGTTTGGTCTTTGGGCACCTGCAATAACAGAGCAGTGACTCTGCCTATATATTTATATCACAAACTTGTCTGATCATTGTTGATTCTCCAGCGACTGTGGGGTGAGCTGGAGCAGGGCGAAGTGGGTGGAGACCCTGACCCTCTGCTTAGCTCCCTCCTGTAATTAGTGGCATGGGTCGCGCTACTCGTCTTAATGGAGAGCCACATGTCAAATCAAAGGGTCGGGTCTTGCACGTGCTCATTTCACAAGCAAACACGCGCCGTATCTAACTGCTGCGCGCTGATTTTGTTTGCCTCTGCAGACGATTATGGCACCAGTGTTTAGCGAGGACTGCGGCAGCAGACGCGAATAAGTCTAACTGGGTGTGTTTTCACACAGACGGGCCGGGCTGGAGTTGGGTTACATTTGACTGAAACGAATAATGTCATGTGAGCTCTTTGTCGAACGGTCCCGTTTTTTCTTTCCTCTACTTGCGTTTGAGACACCTTTCAAACCGTTTCCGTCTGGTGCAGAGAAGCTACAGCAGGATGTGGTTACACATGAGAGCGCTTAGTCTTCACAACATGGGGAACCTGTAATCTGGTTTCACACACTTGTAGAACATTCCATGGCAGCAGCTCTGTAGCCTTCCATCATTGCTTTGAGTCGCGTCCCACAGCAAAGCAAAAAGGACTCTTAACTTCAGCCCTGCGCCTATCCTTTTGGCCTTCCTCTCAGCAGCCATTCCTGTGTGGTTTCCCGCTCCCACCTCTGCCTATTCTGGGATGTGTTCTTTCCTAAGCTCTACTTAGCCATGTTGCCAGTTTCACAAAGCAAATGAAATGGTCTATGCTCTAAATACATGTTTATAAAATTCCCAAACTTACTGTAGCATTCCTGGAGTAGGCCAACACCAACGGAAAATTCCAGAGCTTGAAGGGCTGATTCTGGGCTGAACTGTATGGATTTCTACTTTTCACTGCACACTTTTCCTTAGGTTGACCTTGAAAATGTTGGCAGAAAAAAAATTTAAAGACCAGCACCATAACTTTTTCAGATCAAATCACAATTCCAGTAGAATCTGCTCCAAAACACATTCTCCTTTTCTTTTTCAGCCTGATAGCTTCGCTGGCTTTCCGCCTGTCTGTAGTCTGGTTCCTGACCTCTGAATGTCTGTCCACATCGCAGATTCTTTTTTTTTTTCAGGGATTTGAATAGGTCACTTCTTGTGCCTGTTTTAGCTGGGAGCAGTCGGAGCTCAGTTGGTTGAAATAATCATTATAGTGTCCTCTTTTAGAGAAAGAAACAGAAGTTTTGAGCAAACAAAAGAGAACTTGTTAAGTGTATATCAGACTGATGTACCTTTACCTTGTTTTGTGCGTGCATGTGTGTGTGTGTGTGTGTGTCTTTTTTTTTTCCACTGAAGAAAAACAAATCTGTTCAGCTAATGAGGTGACTAATTGATGTGTATGGTCACAAGTTCCTGAACAGGGGCAGCAGCGGCCTCTGTGCGTGTGTGCGTGTGTGTGTGTGTGTGTGTGTGTGTGTGTGTGTGTCTTCTAAACCTTGTTGGAGATTATGAGGTTGGGCTGTGGTCCCCCTCAGCACATTCCCATTACTCTTATTAGTTCTTGTTGGCTTCTTAATCAGTGCAGAAAATAGCATCTTATGCATTAATGAGCTTCACAGAGTTCCACATTTTCTTTGCTGCATCAATCATTTTGCATAATATCTCAGCTTGAAGAAGCAGGGTACTTTTTTCTTTTTTAATTTATTAGGGACAAAATCTTGTGAAAATCTGAGGCTGTAACATTAATTTGCAGAACACCGGCATCCCTGCACGGCACAGTTCCCTGTTGGCCATTTAGGCTATTTTGTTGTATTGTTTTTGTGCATTTCTTAATTAGTTTTGCACTTTTGAGAATAATAAGTTTCAGATTTTCTGTGATTAACACCTAAAATCACTGCTAATTTATGTTGCATGTTGTGATATTGATTAATTGGACTTGGAAATAGTAATGCAGCTGTTCTTAACTAGAGGCAAGTCCATGGATCTTGTGACTCAGTAATCCAATTAATCATTTAGCTACATACCAATGCATACTCACACTCCAATTAGTTTCCTTGTCAATCAGCCATTGACACAAACACAACACGCACACACACAGAAAATACAAATGATTAATGTGAGGATGGGCTCAAATGGGAGATTTGATTTAATTTAGATTAAATGTGTAAATTCTTTCTCCACTTGACCATTGGGGACCTACACTTAGCTTTCATCAACGCAAACTGCCAAAACAACTTCACTCATCTTTGATTTTAGAAGTCTGTGTCCCTGCAGTTTTCCCTGAGTTCATGATGATATTACTGATGTTAAATCAACCTGCTGAACCACAGTTTTCCTTATGTGCATTGGGGGATCATAAGAAATATAACAGGCTCTTTACCAGAGCAGCAGTATGTATTGTTTTCAGTTAATTTGTATTTAGGAAGACAATGTTTTATGTTGCACGTTTAAAGTCATAATTATCAAATTATTGAATGGAAAAAATGATGTCCGGGGCGGAAGGTGAACTCTTAAACAGTCAGTTTGGGAATTAAAATATTTATGAATCAAGTCCCATTAGACTGTCATCCTCATCTCTGACATCTGGCTCACAGCACAATCAGGTCAATGAGTACAGTTCACTGTACAGTGGCTCTTTAAGTTCATTTTCCTCTCTCTGTGGGTGGTGGGGGTGGAGGGCAGCTGTCAGCTTTTGCGAGCCTCGTGCCCTGGAAAAAATTAGTTCCAACCCTCTATCCAAAACGCTAATGAGAAGCACACACAGGAGGCAGTGAAGGGTTGGAGGTCGTGGTGGTGGGGGCGGGGGCCGGGAGGGGGGAGTGGTTGTCTATGATGGATGACAGAGGAAGGAACAGAGATGTCTGCGTCTCTGCATCCTCACCCTGCCGTGACCTGAAATGCCTGCTGCAGCATTCCTCAGGAAAATTGTGCGAAGCCACGAAAGCGCTACAAAGACAGATGAAAAGACCGAACGCGTCTAAGAAACACCTGAGGGTGAGCATAGTGCAGCTGTATTTATACATGCGGTGCCTGATGAATTAATGAGCCACAACACCAACCTGAAGCCAAGCAAGTCTTATATATAGTAACTAGTGTGTGTGTGTGTGTGTGTGTGTGTGAGGCAGAGACCCAGGCAGATTTCATGCTAGTGTAAGACTAATTACTCAAAGCATTCACGCCACTATCTAAAGTGTAAACAGTACTTACAAAACCACAAACTTCCAGCACAATAACAGCTGCAATTGTGTGCCAAGTGGGAAACTTTGGCGGGAAATAAACCGATGTGTGTGTGTTCATGCGTCATCTCTTTTCATGCGTCCTCTGGATCATATTTCAGAGACAGAGATTGTTCTCTTATGTAATATTTCTGCAAATTATTACTTTACTTAGACCACACCCACACACATTCTCCACTTTGTAAAATGTGATGGGGGCTCTTTGGCGGTGAAAGAAAAGGCCGCTGTCTTAAGCCCGGGCCTGGATTTGGAGACTAGGCTGAAAGACGGGCACAGATCCTCAGAGCAGGAGCAGCCGTCAATGAACTCCACTGTTCCCACAAGTAACAGCTACACACTGTTCCATATATGGCTACAAATGAGCCGCTTCAGCCAGGACGTATCTTCACGTTTAGTGCTGAAGAGCTGCGCTTTACCCTGTGTGTGGCTGTGACAAACCATGCAGGGTGAAGGAGGAAACGTCAGGTTGAGCTGTGTCATTTGATTCAGGGTCTCAGATGGTTAGATGTGGGAGGAAGTGGTTAGAACAAGAAGTTAGAGCAAGAAGCGTCACGTCAGTCGAAACCAAAAAATGATGAGGTCACCGATGCCATGTTCACCATCATCATGTTTATGTCATGATTGTGGTTTTTCAGTGTGTGGACAAGTTGGTGATCCAAATTAGATTCACTGGAATGGATGAGCTGGAGAACCACAGGTTTAGTGTGTTTTTGCTGTTGTTTTGTTGTTGTTGTCTCCTTACAACCATCTTTGTCAGTGACTTCTAAGAATTTAGTCTTTCATTGTGCCTGGAAAAATTCCAAATAGCTAAAAATGTAATGTAATGCGTGTCCAAAAAGTGATAAAGTTCAAACATTCACGGCGTAGGCTATGAACCCCCGAGTCTGTTGACATCAGCAAAATCTAATTAGAGTCAGTAGTTTGCAGACTTGGAATCGAGTCAGTGAAAGAGGAATCAAGGCGTATTTTAGAACTGCTTTGATGAGCCTAAAAAATATGAGTTTGCATATATTGGTGAGAACTGACAAACTCAAAAAAAAAGCTCTTAGAAAGCCAGAACGATGGTTTGCATGAAGCTGGAAAAAGTGTAAGGTTCTCTCAGTTAGTTTAAATGTTCATCAGTCCACAGACATATACAGTGTAGAAACAGTTTACGCTGTGGGACGGTGATCCTAAACATTGATATTAATCAGCTACAGAAAGACTTCAGGTATAGAAAATCAAATATATGTGGGGGCCCATGAAGAGCATAGATGATGTAGAGATAACTTATATACTTTTTTTGCAGGTGGATCCACATATCTGGATGACCACGGACAGCCTGCTCCAAGAGTGAGTCATTGTGATTATCTCTCTTCTTTAGTCTAATTTTCTTGCTTTTTGCCCTGCATTTTTCTTTTCTCTCACCTCTCCATCTCCTCCTGGCCTCAGTTAAGTCCAGTTAGGATAATGGTTTGGTCTGTGCGAGGGCGCTGCGTGCAAACGCACTCTAAATGCCAGCTAGACCTGGCTTCAGTGCTACAGTAACACTTTGAACGCGCTCTCGCTCGTACGCAGAGCGCTGACACAGGGGCCTTGTATTCATCCAGCTGCATGTCTGCAGGACTATCTCTCCTCTGTGCTCCCTCTTTCCCTCCTTGCCAACTTCTTTCTATCTCTTGTTTATTATCCACTTCTTCAATCAGTCACCTCCTTTCCACCTCATTCAATCCCTTTCTTAATTACACTTTTCATTTTTTTCAGTTAAAGCAGTCATCGGCCTTCATGTTATGGCACTGCTAACTCGAGACTTTATCAAGTATGGTTACCAGCATGGTTTGGTTGTGGCTGATGTGAGCAGATGTTTGGATTTAGTTAGGTCACATCTGGCCTTTGTGAGTTGCGTGTTTCAAACCTGTTTTGGCCACTCAGACAAACCTGGCAGCCACAGTGTTTGTTTCACAAGGAGAACAGTGGGGTGTTATTTACAGTATAGGAAACAAACTGTGACTGGAACACGGTGGAGAAATTGTTGTAATTTGCTTCATGCCGGTTTGATTTTTCGGCACAGCACTATTATGTGAAACAAACTTTTTCTTTTGACTTAGCGCACGCTCGTACAAGTTTACAGCACACTGCAGGTTTGATGCCAAGCTATCAATATAATATGGAATATTGCAGAAAATTAATTCAAATTAGGCCTAGTAAATCACAGATTGTTTCCACTAGTTTCTACTGTTTCTAATGTCCTAAGGCATCTTATTATAATATTTATTATGCAAACACAGAAGCTGTGGAGTTTATTTTGACACAGAGAAGTGCGAAACAGCATTTTTTTTTTTTTAGCTTTTGAATAGGGTTTTGGTATTTTTTGTTTGTTCATATATTAGTATAACAGTAATTAAGGTATCTCTATATGCATAGACTGCATATGTACAATTGTTATCACTGTATATAACTATTTTTCTTGTTTTTTTTTTAACTAACTAATTATTTATTATTATTTCTTCATCATTTTGTTTTGGTGGTCTGAAGCTTCCACCAAGGTCCTAGATTTTACACTCTGGCTCTGATTTCCTATTAGATGACAGATGCCATGTGCAACCACCGTAGTAGCTTCGCTAACTAAATACACCCTCCAGAAGCACAGACTAGTCAGGCTTCTCTGTGCATCTGAAGGCGCAGACTGGTGATTATACATTAGTTGCTTGCTTTGACTGATTCCATATCTTTCTGTCACCTCATCCCAGGCGAATGATGCAAATGCCATGTCAGTGGCGAGCAGCACAGCAGCCACATCTCTCATTATCATTTTAACATCCTCCCGGAGTTGCAGTTGATCTGCAACTTCAGCAGAAGTCTGACATTTTACAGGATGCGTGCGCAGAAGGGTGACGTTTGGGTAAATGTGGGGAAAGATTAGAAATCGAGTTGAAGGCTCAACACGAATGAGAGTGTGTGGAAAAACCACACAGCTCTCGGAATAGAGTTATGAGCCTTTGTGTGTGCAGAAGCACTACAAGAATGTCCCCTCTATTTATTTTTTTACACACATGTAAAATGTATATATGTATTGCTTTATAGCATAGTGGTGTGCAACACTTTTTATATACAATTCCTTAAGAATAGGAGGTCTTCAATTTAATTTTTCTTCTTGGGTTTGTCGATGGTTCTGTGCTTTAGTAATATTCAGCTTACATCAATTTGTTATTGTTAGAGATTAATAAAGTAACAATTCAGGGCTATTTTTGGAGAAACTGAGAAAATGTTTGAGAATGACTATCTAAGTGATCTTATATAGGTTTTGATAATGTTCTGAGATGATAGTTTCCCCATCTAATGAAGTCTAGCTTTAGCGATAACAGCTTTTACAAATATAAACACAAAATAGCTCAGTTACATCACAAATGCCCACTGTCTTGAAAATTTAGGTTATTGGTGCAAGCCAAACATTTCAGTGATGGGGCTAGCCACATGCTGCCAACAGCTTGCTGCAACATCCCCTTCATAACTGGAATCGTTAGCATTTAGCATTATTATTGGACTACTAAAAACATCCTTTCTTCCTCTGAGCTTCCTTCACAACAAAGTAGCAATTTTCAGTAGCAGATTAATTAAGAAATAAAAACTTGAAGAGCACTCCTTAATGGATGTTCACCAGAAGTATCTCAGTCTCATTTGTTAAGGTACAAATCAAGTCTGTGCATTCCAACTTAAAGCATTAGTGGTGCTGCAGATATCCACTTTTATAGCTGCTCGGGTGCTGAGAAAGTTGACTGTGCCCTAGCTGACACTGATTTCTGCTCCTCACTCGGCAGTGAATGAGCTGTTGACACTGAAGGGGACTGAACCCAGATCAGTCCAACTCAAACCAGGGGGAGCACAGTTTTCCCAGCAGAACGCAGTTTAGCAGCGTGCTGGTGTGCACAAAGATGGATGAGCGTGTGCACGGCGGTCGTGATATGCGGTAGACCAGGACACAATCTCAAACTTGCTGTGAGAAGATTAAAGATGATGGTTAGCTGAGTTATCGTCGTTCAGAGCAGAGATGGCCAGTTAGGCCATGAGAAAGTGATGATAATTTATATGTTTTTGAACTAATGACACATTTCAAAATGTGTCAAAAACGCCACAACACCACTTCTTGTTATGACTGCGTGGGCAGAGTTGGTGGATAGCAAGTAAGAAAGGGGAAGAAGGAGAATGGGAGGAAGGACTGCTCATCTCCAAGTCTGCTTGATAGTGGCTGACTATCATTAGAGATTAAAAAAAAGCAGCAAGAATATCAACAGAAAAAATGTCATCATCTAACATGATGGAAAACAACTCTGTTACGTAATACGCTCTGACAGAATCCCTTCCTGGCAGACGCTGTGTATCAGAAACCAAACTCTGCCGAGTGGGAACAACAATAGCACGAGCTGAAAGCTTGCCCTCTCTGTGCTGTCAGTGCCGCGGGGGATATGGACTTTTGAAGGCATGTCTGCTGTTGTTCCTCTGTTAGCCAGCAGCATGCTCTTAGAAGTCTGACAGTCATTTGTCATGAAATGCTCTCCTGTGAAACGCTGCATGTATGCCGGTGTGTAGTTACTTGGCAAACACTGTGGAAAGTTGCTGTCCAAGAGAACTATTTTCTATCAGCTCAAAAACTTTTCCCAAACTCCTTAAAAAAAAAAAAAGATCTTACTTATTTTTGATCGTCTATGAAGTTATTGTGATATGTTAAAAGCACGCCTCTGAATCACACCGCTTAGAGTAACAAAACATGTGTAAACCTGCATAATCTTGTCATAACCGAAGCTATGGCATTGTTGTTCCAGTTCACCCTCCTTTATCTGAGGGCATGAACTCATGTATTTGTTCCTAATGAAATCCAGGAAAAACACTTTGATTCCAGGAAAAACATATGGGACGCGAGATTGATACAGCGGTGTCTTCTTTCTCTTTCGGTCCTCTTATCACTTCTTTCTCCCTCCTCGACTGCGTCACCATCCATCCCATTGTTTTTCTCTCTTTCCACTGAGTTCTGGCAACTAGGCAGAGAGGCCCTCACTGCTTTTACTGATTCTGTGTGTGTGTGTGTGTGTGTGTGTGTGTGTGCGTGCGTGCGTGCGTGCGTGCGTGCGTGTGTGTGTGTGTTCATGCTGCACTCTGCAGTGCGGAAAGTGCTGAATTTAAAAGGAATATTAATTATATATGAACCAATTAACAAGCTGTTTGACTTGCTTCCAAACTCTTTGTCTCTCAGATATCCAGAAAACCTTTTGAAAAAGAAAAAATAAAGCAAAATCACCATTTAAGACTGCAGTGCTAGCAAGAATGAATGACTGTGGCATTTGTCTCATTGTGATGTGCTAGGAACCTGCAGTTGAAATGTTGTGAGAAAAGTGATCCGGCTTATTCTTCTGTAGGAAATCTCCGCAACATTTCAGAGGTCGTCCAAGGGATCTGTCCTGCTCGCTCCCATTCTTTCCACAATTCCTGTTCCTCTTGTTCTCACTGATACATTTGCTTGGAGAGCCTTCATTCTTCAGGAGCCATTTGCGGAAACCTCATGAAGCCTTGGGGATAATTGCCAAATTAGTGCATACTCGCTGACCCTGAGCTAAAATGAGTCTCATGTTCAAATCACACATCAGCACATCTTAGCCTTCCACTTCTTGTAAATGTAAATCATTAGTCTATTTCTTGGAAGAGAAACAGACTTGCATTGACTTTTTTTGTTTTTAGCTCGTGAATCATGGCTGAGCTAATTGGTGATTCATGCGTGGATGTGTGTGAGTGATGAAAAAAAATGTCTCAGTATCATTTTGATGAAGTTCTGTGGAAGAAAAGCAGAGTGAAGTAATGGATGCTCTGACTCAGTGTGTGTGTGTGTGTGTGTTTTTAGCAGGAAGCTAATGTGCTGTCAGGGCAGTTTTGCTCAACCTCAGGGACAGCTGATGTTATAAAAAGAGGTTAAAGTTCAGAGGAGAATCCAGTGAGAATAATTACATTTCTTCCTCTTTCCCTTCTCCTGCTTTCTCACAGCATTTTTTTCCCCTCAACTGCTTGAAATGCAGCATTTATCACTCCCTTCGTCTTTCTCTCTCTCTCTCTTTGTCTTTACGTGTACATTTGTGTCTTTGCAGGTGCTCCCGTTCCCAAGCCAGGTGATATATAATCGTGTGGGGAAGTGCGGCAGCCGGACGGTGGTCATCTTACTGCGGTTACTCGCAGAGAAACACCAGTTTAACTTGGTCTCCTCTGACATCCACAATAAAACACGCCTCACTAAGCATGAACAGGTGAGACAGCCAAGATCGTGCTATGGTCCAGTGATGCATGGATTCAAAAGATCAGTAGAAGACTGTGCACAAGATCTAACATGATAATGTAAATACATCACTTTGGGGGTCCTGGAAGTTACCAATAATGCAATTTACAATTATCTGGAGCCCCCCAAAAATCGTATTTCACTCTGAAAAATAATTTGTAGCACAGCTACTAAATAGACCTAAAGGTCTTTTGAATTGTTCATTTAAAAAAAAATGAAATGCTAGTTTGCCATTCTGGAAACATGGATGATTTTTTTATTCTCTACTATCTGGACATTGTAACCATCCTGGTTAGATGTGAAAAAAATGAAGCAACACTAAAAAAAATAATTTCCTCCATGTGGGGGTTTGTGGTCTTCAGATCCCTCAACTTCAAACCGTTTTCTAACTCAATCATCATTCATTTACTATAGTTAAGAAGCTCTAAATAATTTCACTGAAATTGTCACATCCTTTGAGCAGCTGTTTGTGTCCCCAGGTGCAAGTAAAACTTACATTATGTGGGGGGGACTTGATTTGCATTGTTCACATAACTTTGTGGTCACTGTCAAATTAACAGCAGCAGCTTAGTCGCTGTTTTGTAGTTAGTGTGAGAAGAAAGACTGAAGGGTCATGAATCTTCTTTTATTATTTCCTGGAATATCTTGAGGACATGAGCATTGGGTTTACAGAGGAAAAACTCTGTTCCTTTAAAAAAATACCGCAGCTTTTTAAGACGTAGTGCTGAGCTATGCTAGTGGGAATGGGAGTGAAAATAAAAAGGTGTGTAAATAATTCACCCTTTTTTTTTCTCCTCTGACCATTCCTATTGCTGTATGCAGTACTGTGCACAAGTCTTGATCGCCATACCTCCACCATGTTTTACAGATGACTGTAGACATTCACTGTTTCTCCTCGCTCCTGACCTCATATTGACAATGATTTGATCCAAAAATGTCATATTTGGATTCATACCTCCATAATCAACTGATTTTTCAGCCCTGCTCTTGTGTATTTTGGCATACCTCAGCATTTTCTCTCTGTTTCCCCTTCGTTAATGGCTTCTTGACTGCCATCCGTCCAGTGAAACTATTTCTGATGAGGTGTTGGTGAACAATGGTGGCCCAGGGGTGGGCAAATGTGAGGGTTGTGCCAAAGCAGAGCATCAGTGATACAGTATGTATCACTGAACTTTCACCACAAGCCCATTTGTTTCTATTTCCATGTTCGGGTCTACATGGCACACTGCCGAGCACTGGGCTTTGCTTTGCTAACCAAAACAAGTCTCAAATAAAATTCTACTTACTTTTCTTCATCTTCTCTTCATGGACCTCCTTTGCTCAGCCAGTCAAATGAGGATAGTGCCAGTCCAGCTTCAGTGGCTCATCTCCACACCACTCCATTGAGCCCGCTGCTTTCATTAAAGAACATGCTCCGATGCCTTTGGGAGAACAAGAAGCCAAGTTCACCACAGTCCAAAAACTTTCTTTGCACCAATCAAGACTTTAAGCGTTCCTGCTTCTTCACCACTCATGCAGGAGCAAGTTCATGAGTTGTCACCACTAACACACTTCAACTAGGTCTCCCCACGTTAGCCTGAGTTCAGGGAATCTCTAGGATGATTTTAGTGGGGCTACAGAGAGCCCTCAATGAGACAGGGATGAGCTATTATTGCACCAAAAACTCACTAAAACTGTTTTAACCCCCTGAAGTCAGGAAAATCAAAACATTCTTCTCCCGGGCTGTTGTCACAATAGCATCATTATCCGATCCACTCGTCCATCCAGCAAGGCTCAGCTGTGAGCAGCAAAGAGTCTCTACCCTTCAGTAAATGCTCATGGCACCATGTTGCCAGTTGAGCACCATTCTTTCCCCACTTCCACAAGTGGCTCTCCTTTTCTCCAGTTATACTAGAATCAAGATGCCAATTTCCTTCTCACTAATAGCAGCTACTCTAATTTATGGCACCAGGATGCCAGTTTCTCTTTTCTCTGTCCCAATTTTTCAACATAGGTCAGTTGCCATTGCAGGCAATGGGTTGCCAGATGCGCTTTCCCGGTCCAACTTGTTATATTTATCTGCCCCCTCCTTCTGGCAACAAGTTGCCAAACTCTATAATGTTGCTGCAATCTGGGGGGCCCGCTGGCTGATTTGCTGAGGTGGTGCACCAAGTCCAGTGTGGCCAGTGTATTACCAGACCAGGATCTTCTCTTTCGCCTTCGAGCCGCTGTTGGAAAGCTAAATAAACCACTGAAGCTTAATCACTGTCAGAAAGTATAACGACATTGCATTCTCAGCTCTCCATATGCATTGTTGCATGCAACAACTTGTGTGGTCAAACGTGTTCCATCAGTAATGCTTTGACTACACATGGAAACCGGAGGGGTTCTCTGCACCAACAGATCTTGTTCCTTTCCTTCAGATTGCACATATTTATGCAGGAAATGCAGATAAATCCTTACTTCAGCATTCCATCTACTACTGATTCAAAAATGTCCCTCGTCTCATTGTTGGCACCGGGATGCCAGTTTTCTTTACCAGTATCTTCCTTTCAAAAAATCTTCTGCACTTCTCTCTGGCACCAGGATGTCAGTCTCAGTCTTTGGCTTTTTACGCATTGGCAACCTTCAGTCATTGATGATTAACAATTTAGCCTTCATCAACTGTCTCAGTACAAGGTGCCAGATGGATTTTCATCATCTGCCTGCATTGCAGCTTCTAAAACTGGTTGCTACGTCCGTGAGCTACTGAAGACCAATTCTTTTTTCTACAAGTGTGCTTTTCTATACAGCAGCCACAAAACCTATTGATATTTGCCCATATGGCAAATGTCAATAGGCTAATCTCCGATGACAGCTTTATGATGCCTCAGAGTGGATCCACATCGATAATAACAAAATGCTTGACAACTGTCATCCTTCAAGTTCCTCGCACCATGCAGGCATCATCCAATTCTTATTCAGAGAAACTCAATGGCATCAGTCTCCTCTTCTTCTTACCCTCTCCTGCACCACCGTGCTCCCCCTTGTGGCACTTAGCATCGGTCCTGTGCATAATCTTTCTGGGCCGCTTATTCATTGTTACTCACTCCCGCTGCATCATCCACACCATTGCTTATCAGCACAATTACTCTTGACAGCTCCCCTAAATCACAAATGTGCCTCTGGTGACACCTCTTGCCAGCTTAAATTGCATCTTCTTTTAGGAAGATGACATTTAAGATGTCCTGCAACACAGTATTTAACTCTACACAGATGCCACTCCTTCCGCTGGTTTGGGGGGTTTTATAGCAGAATGTGGTTCTCCATCAAATAACCAGGTTCAGTCAGCATCATTAAACTCTTTCTAGTCAACTTCAGCTATTTTCAAAGCTATTCTGCAGTAACTGCGGGCCTTCTCTGGAGGCATAATTTGTTGAGAGATCCATTTTCATTCATGCAGACGACCTAGCCTCGGTCGACATAACCATCTCAGGCAGAAGAAACCGCATCTTTGTCTTCATCTAACGGGGCTAAATTTAGCAAATTCGCTATTTAGAACCACCATATGCACTTTTAAACGTGACTCGTTATTTTCCCAGTAATGCAATGCCCTCTTCATCCATCTGGGTACAAAAGAAACTTAATCATGTATTTGTGTGGGAGTGCCTGCAGCAATGACTCACATCCTCAGCCTTCTTTAGAAGTAAGGTACTGCTAACCACTTGTGAGTGGTCAGCAGATACTAAATATATATAACCATTACTGACCAAACTGATGTAAATATGAAACCAATATTGAAACAGTTACTTGTTTACCCATTCATCAATCTCTGAATGCTGGAAGTGGCAGAACACTGTTAGTCTCATTAATTCCTTGGGTACAAAACATCTTTTTAGAGCATGTACATTCCAGTGTCTAAGTGGAGGTGGGGGATGGCGGGGGGGGGGGGGGGTCTGGCATAGCGGGGAGGTC
>VUQK01018676.1:3050-16411 GCA_015106715.1 Bujurquina vittata | reverse complement strand
ACTCAAGCACCAAAATTCTAAAGCAGAAGACAACAAATAGATTAAGATCTTTTTTAGTTTAACGGATCTAAAAAAAAAAAAAAACCCGAAAAAAACAAAGCAGAAAGTGAAGGTCAAGTTTTTAACTCTGCAGCTTGTTTCGAACATATGTCGCTCCAACACAGGCACATATACGCTGGATAATGAGGTCTGAAATCCCCCCCAATCATCTGGAAACTCAGACCTTGTGCGTCGCATCCTCTGAGATTCAGATGTAGTATACAGGGTGACACGTCCTGACTGTGTGACAGTAGTCGCCTCTTCTTCAACACTAATAATCATCGCAGAAGAATCATGGTGTGAGAAACAGAGAAATGGTCTGAGCAATGCAGGAACATGTGACTAACCTAAGAATGCTTGCTTCTCTCTCTCCGCACAGTGGGATGCCATTAATGAGATGGACGAGTACTTCAGTCCTATTCACACATACCAGGTGTGTAATGTTCTCGTGGTGCCGTGGGGTTGAATGTGTTAGGATCAGCTATTATAAGAACTTCACTTTGACCCTGCAAAGTCTGGGATTTTTCAATCTAAATTGAGTTTGATTTTAAAACAATCAGTTCTTAATGTTTATTATGTTTTATATATCTATATGGTTGTGACTTTCTTTAATACTAAAAAAAATAGAAATTAGAGTTCCTCATGGAGTATGAAAGTTGAGAAAATGCAATTTTGTAAGTTTTCTGTCTGTACCTGAATAATTGTGGCAGATGTGACTTTGAGAATATTTATTAGTTTTAGTACATTGAAGTCTTTACTTTAACTCACAAAATCACCCCACGAAATCTGAGGAAAATATAGTTATAGAAAATGTAAGTAGGCTCTGAAAACTGCCATGTTAAATGCCTTTGTATCTGTCAATAATAAAAATGCCTCACAGGCTGGTCTATATTGATCTGGGGGAGAAAAAAATCTCACCTGTAATCAGCTGCAGAGGTGCTGCGGGAAGCACCACGTGCAGATGTTGTTCCAAAATATTTCAACGGGGAAACAGTTGATGGAATGGGATGAGTTTATTTTACCAACATGTAGCAAACTCTAAAACCTCAGAGGAAGCAAGTAAAACTATAACAACCAAAGCTGGGGTTACTAAATAGGACGACTAGTTAACTGAGATTGAATTGTGTTGGAATATAACTGCAAGTACTCCAACACCATAATCTGCATAATGTAACAAGGTTATCAGAGACAGTCAGAAATGACACGGTGCTCCTCACATGATATATAGCTCGACCTGGCACTAGGCTAAGTCGAGGATCTAAGGCTATCCCACTAAGATGTGAGTACTACAGTCTCTTAGTGCAGAAAACTGCAGTTGGGTTTCTGTACGGAAAAGTAGCCTACTCAGTAACAATTCTTTACAGCCTAACTAGCTAATGCAATATATTATATTGTAATATGTAAATGATCTAGGCTACTCGTTTATTGTATAATTACCATTGAAACATCACACTCAAAAAATATGCATTTATCAGCCTGTGTGTGACTTTCAAGTGCCCTTGTGGGCTCCCCGCTCGCGTGGAGGCTGCTTAGTCTGCTCATGTATGGGCCGGCTCTCCGAGAAGAATCTAATCATTGGCACCTAATCTGGAACCCTTGATTCTAATTGTAATTTGATGGAATTGAAAGTTTTTTTTAAAGAATGGCTTCGCTTCTGTGTAACTATTTTTTTTTTTTATTATTAATTTAAATTATGATCTACAAAATGCAGATGTATGTGTGATAACTGCCAGCACTGGTTATAAAAATAAACATTGCAGAGACAATGTATGAAATATATTGCAGTACAGTTTGAAGACTTTCTTATTGTAAAATTCTTGTGTGGAAATAATCAAAGAATTTACTTTTGGCCTGAATGCAGTCAAATCCGAATGTAAGGTGAATGCAAAATAATATGAAAAAAATAAATAAATAAATAAAACAAGTTAATCTTGTGCTGAAAAATAAAAAGATATGACCTCAGCAGTAGCCCAACTTTGGGATTATGAAAAATATTGAAAAAAAGTGCATTTTACTTTCTTATTTAAAAAAAATCCTAAACTAATGTTAAGGTGACTTCCTCACACATTTTTCAACTCAAAGCTGTGAAGTGATTATAGATCTTCCTCTGTATTAGGTCTGTAACGTGATGAGCCCTAGCCAGAACAACTGGTTGGTGACGGGCTGGATCCCCCGGGAAGGAGCCAGGAGGATCTACATCGAGGTCAAGTTCACCCTGAGAGACTGCAACAGCATGCCTGGAGTACTGGGCACCTGCAAGGTGACAGACAAAATGAGAGGCGAGGGTGGGAAAGGGGGTCGGTGGGTAAGGTCCAAAATTTGTTGAAGAAAGTTATAAAACAAAACGCAGTCACAAAGTCTCTCCAGACTGCTGCTGACATACTACTCAGAGTAATGATACTAAACACTTGCCATCTGGTGGCCTGATTTGATGTGCGTGCTAGCACTTCAGTACTTTTTATCAGAGTAATTATCACCATCCAAAACCTGAGAAAATGAGAACCAGCTGCAGCTCTGAGGCTGTTATGGACCAAATATAGACTTATGAAAGCTTTGCCGTAGCTGATAACCTGGTTATCAGGAATGCAAATTTACCAAAATGCATGAATTTAACAATTCAGAAATGCCTAAAATATAAAAATTGCATTAGAATTTTTTTTTTTTATTTTAGGAACTGATTATTTTTAGATTTGGAGAATGAAGCTAACTTATGATGTGTGGCACACACACACACACACTATATACATATAGTGTGTGTGTGTGTGTTACTTCTGGTCAGTTGGCAAAGCTTTCATGAGTCTAGATTTGGTCTGATAATTGATATTTTTAAAATCTGATAACCAGATAACCAATGTTGGTAGTACTTGAACGTTTCAATTTCAGGTATAGCCTAGCATTAACACAAAGCTGTTCTGGCACTGACAAGACCATCTCGTAAACTTTTTCATGTCAATAAATCCTCAACTTGACTTTTTGGGCAGGAAACAGTTCATTTTAAAGGAACTGAAAAAACTACAAATTTATTTTTAAGTGCCACCCTTGTGAAGGAAAATGACAGTAAACAGCAAGCGTAGTTCACATCTCTTCAAGAGGCATACATTATATACCTCTGGAAGTTATGAATGGATTTGGCGTTTTGGATAGAGTAAATGTGGCTCCGGCAACCCACTCTGTTTGTAACTCAACAAACGTGCACCACTAATGAAACCCCGTTTGTTCTGCAGGAAACCTTCAACCTGTACTACTATGAGTCAGACAGAGCGGTGGGCTCGGCCATACGGGAGAACCAGTTCATTAAGATTGACACCATCGCTGCTGACGAGAGCTTCACAGGCGTGGACCTGGGAGTCCGCAGACTTAAACTCAACACAGAGGTATGAGCCTCAACACTGAACAACTCATTAATACCGCAGGTAAATGTCAGTCCAGACTCTTTGAAGCAACATCTCACTTTGGAGTGTAAGTTTGTTCCAATTCGTCGCACGTACACCTCCAACACGAGTTCAAGATGGGTTGGACGCATCCACAGCCCACGAGAGCCGGCTCCAGTCGCGTCACTCAAACGGTTTTGCAGTTGCTTCTGCACATCTGTGAGAGAAAACAGAGAGCAGGGCTTGGCTCGGTGTTTTGGGAATCGTCAGATTTTATACAGAATAGGGGAGCTACACTATTATTGATAACCCAAACTCTAACCCCGTTCAATCAGAATATGTATTATTTTGTTTCTATTAAATTGCAGTCCCAGACTTGGCAGGCAGGGAACACAGAAAACAATAAACACACAGACATAGTGCTAATCAGCAGGCTAATAAAACTAGAAATGTATTCGTCTGAACTAAAGCGCGTCTGGATCTCACAGCAGGCTGTGACATCGAGGTAAAATCATAAAGTTTAAAATAAATATTTAATTTGGGGAATGTGATTCTTCACCTTTTTTCATGTAAACATGATTTTTTTTTTATTACATATAGCCACCAATATAATCATTATTTTTTTTTAAATTAATGAATTGTCTGATTACAGTTACTTTTAATTACGCATATTCTAGAGTATGTATGATGTTCACATATTAAGCCAAAAATAATAGTGTGCATGTCTGTTGAGTTGGGAGGGGTAACACACAGGAAAATGATCGTTTCTGCCGCACGACAACTGCTGAGTCATGATTGCACAGCATATGCTTCCTTCTTACCTGACAAAGCTAGAAAAACATCCCCATGACAACCTGGAAAGAGCTGCAAAACTCATAATTAGCCGACTAATTAGAAAACAGTGTCGATGCATCAGGAGCTTGATGAGTTTGTTTGACGGCAAAATGTCTGTTTAATCCAGCAATTAGGTGTGTAAATAAAGCAGCGGTGGTGGTGTTTCAGCATGAAGACATGTCTCTTTAAAGACGTAACAATACCTCTGCACCTGTCTCTGTTACATGCATTAAAAATACATATTAAAAGAAAATATTTTTTATTTGTCGTGTCTCCTTCAGAAGGAAATAAAAAAAACACGAGTGCTCAGTGCTAGCAAACACTGAAATAGTACATGTCGTAGTGCTCCTGGATCCTGAACTCCAAATATGCATCTGTGTGAGAGGGAAACATTGATTTTAGGTAAAAATTTGCTCGCTGCTGTATTAAGATCATCCCACAGCGGCGGATTCTCATGCCGCCTCAGATAATCAGTGTTATTGCTGATGATTGTATAATTGTGTATTTTTACCTTGCTTTTATATAGAGACTGAACAGGAGAACAGCAGGGTTTGAGAAAGGTAATCCACATCATAGAATTTGCTGCTAACGTTTGAAAGGAGCTGATTGTAGCCATCAATTTGTAGCTCTCTGATTAACTGTTAGGGTCCAATATTTTTGTGGGTCATGAAACACTCCAGCTTCTGGTCTGGACGTACCATTAGCGTAAATTTAGATATTTTCTGCAACTTCTATTTGTGAGTATCTTCAATAGCACATCATTTATTGTCATAGAACGAGACACAGACAGTCGATTTTGCTAACCATGAATCAGCACTTATCAAACAAATGTGCCCCAGGAAGTTATTAAAAAGCCAAATGCAGACTAGACTTTTCCCTGCTGTCGTCTGAGAGTCTGCTGGAGTCTTAATACCTGCAAGAAAAAAGCTTCTTGCTTATTTTTTAGATGCTTCTGCAAACTTTTAAAATAATGTTGTGAATTACTTCCTGGGTGTTAACAATAGTCAGCTGCGATGTGATGTCTTATGAAAAACAAGCATATAAAAATGTAAAATCATCTATGTTTGCTCATTGTAGTTGGAAGCGGAGCCGCTGATTAATGACT
This sequence comes from Bujurquina vittata, assembly GCA_015106715.1. Taxonomy (NCBI): domain Eukaryota; kingdom Metazoa; phylum Chordata; class Actinopteri; order Cichliformes; family Cichlidae; genus Bujurquina; species Bujurquina vittata. The sequence goes on along the minus strand of VUQK01018676.1, from coordinate 11,062 downwards.
ACTGCCAAACACCAGTCCAGAAATCAAATTAGAGCCGCGTTCACACTGTTCCACCTGTTGAGAAACCACCGCATCAGGCACCGTTTCCATTTTGGGGAAAAAAAGAGAACTTTCTAAACTCTAGTGAGCTCCTACTGTACATACATGCCCATGTATACTTTGAGCTTTGAAGTGAGCACAGGCCAGTAGCAATAAAATAAGGGGAAAGTGAACCCTGCCTTACAAAATCAAATTGCTTTTGTTGTGACAGGTGCGAGGCGTGGGCCCTCTGAACAGGCGAGGCTTCTACCTGGCCTTCCAGGACATCGGTGCCTGCATTGCCCTCACCACTGTGAGGGTGTACTATAAACGCTGTGTGGGCGTCAACCGTAACCTGGCCGTGTTCACTGACGTGGTCACGGGGGCTGACTCATCATCTCTGGTAGAGGTCAGAGGTCAGTGTGTGGATCACGCTGAGGAGAGGGACACGCCCAAGATGTACTGCAGTGCAGAGGGCGAGTGGCTGGTGCCCATCGGGAGGTGTGTGTGCTCGGCTGGGTTTGAGGAGCACAGGGACTCCTGCATAGGTAAGCCCGCCCAGGGGGCTCTCACACTGAACCCTTGGTGTGCACTTTCAATGAACTCTGGTGTGGTTGCAGATTTGGTTCGGTAGTGTTGAGGTTTGGAAGAACGTTTTCAATTAAAGTATTGATAGAAACAATAATTTAGAGTTTGTTTTGCAGTGAAGTCAGAGGGCTGGCTGTAACGGACGATATGTGATGTTGACCTCTTAACAGCCACCAGGTCACCAGCAATTAGAGTCATTTTTTCTTTTTAATCGTTCTCCAAGGTTTTGAAATCAGAGAACAAAGAAAACAAGCATTCTGACTGAAACTGGGGTTAGCCAGCTGTACCCCAACCATGTTGGGTTAGGGTTAGTTCCTATGACGACTTAAACCTTACAGGGTTAATGTTCACCCCTTTCATTGAGTTTTGACCAAGCTGAAACACAGCTGAAAAAACACAACCTTAACCCTAGAAAAACGGTTATGGACTCGTGATTATAGCACTTTTATTCTCTATTTGAGCACCCAAATTCAAATACACACTCATACAAGTGCACACAGACTCACACTCACCCCCCCCCCACACACGCTATAGCAGCACGGTTTTCAAAAGTGGAAATGTAACACTTGAAATAAGCTTTCTCGCATGCATTTTGGCTCATACAGTTTCTCTGTGATCTGCGTATGCCAAACAGGTGAACATTAAAAATAAATGGCCAGATCTGAACCTAACCCTAATGTTAAGCAGTGACCTAGTGGATGTTGTGATGTGCACTCAAAATTTCAGTTTTAGGTCAGCCTTCTTGATCCGTGCGCTGACAAGGAAGCACTTTCCAAAGTGAGTTATGTAACTGTGCAGCTATAGTATCCGTGGCACGCTTTCTGTGAGGACCTTTCTACGGAGCCATATTGTGCCGTCTGTTTCTGTACTTCCATAGTAAAGACCAGATCAGTCAAATACCGTAGATGTCCACTTATAGCATTTGCTAGAATGTTCCTGTACCAAAAAAAAATGGGCCTTCATTTAACAGACCCCAGTCTTCTCAAATGCTGCAGAAACATTAGGATGAGATGGTGGACGGCAAGATGAGGGTGCCCCCGCACCGTAAACTCTCCAGAGAGAGCTGGAGGTGAACAAATGTAATCAGAGTGAGGTGAACTGTTGCTGAACTGGAGCTCTGCGCTTAAACCTGATGAAGTGGGTTATAAAACATGGCAGTTTGCCATTAGCTCACGGTTTTTACCTTGCTGCTGGTTTCAGGACACAAATAGGTTTATATCTAACACATCTGCTGTTTTGGATGTGCCGATTAATAATCTTTGCTCTGAAAATGCAGAGCCAATCACAGAGGAGGACTCACCACAGAGTCACAAATAATGTCTGCACAGCTCAGAGCTGCATGATGTTTTTGTTTGTTTTTTTTAAGGATTACAGCAAAAACAAATGACGGCGATGCACAACAGCGCACATCTGTCACCGCCAAAGCCTGTGATTAATTGTCACATCATATTGTGTTGAGCCATAACTGGCCAAACTAATCTGTGTAGCGCTGTGCGTGAAGTGCTTTGTAGCACTACAGCTAGGCGCTACAAAACACAAGTACTTGATGATAAACTGAAGATTAATCAACATACAGCACGCAGTTGCATTAGTTTCTATTTCATTCTAAAGCAATATACACTGCTGAAAATACACGGTTGGAAAAAAAAAATATCAAAGGAGCACTTTTTAATCAGAGTGCAGCTTCAAGTCATTTAAACTTCTGGGATATTGATCTGGTCAGTTAAGTAGCAGCGGGGGAGCACTAGAGGGGAAACAATGAGACAATCTCCAGACAAGAATGGTTTTACAGGTGAAGGCCACTGACTTTTTTTTTCCCTCATCATCTTTTCTGACTGTTTTTTTTGCCACTAGTTTTGCATTTGTCTAGGGTCAGTGTAAATACTGGTAGCACGAGGTGATACCTAGACCCTACAGAGGCTGCACACCTAGTCCTACTCCTCCAGTATGGCACATCAATTTAATGTCGTTGCCAGAAGGTTTTGCTGTGTGTCCCAGCACAGTCCCAAGAGCATGGAGGAGATAGAAGGTCCTTAACCCATCAGCATTACCGGTATCTGCTCCTTTGTGCAAGGAGGAACACGATGAGCACTGCCTGAGCTGCAAAATGACCTCCACCACTGGTATGAGGGTGATTGTGACCTGGTGAGGGTGAGGGTGGCCTGAGGGCCCAACATCCTCTAGTGGGCCCTGTGCCCTGCAGAGCCAAAATGGCATTTGCCATAGAACACCAGAATTGTCAGGCCCACCACTGGTGCCCTGTGTTTTACACAGGTTCACCCTGAGCACCTACCACTCCACAATCCATAGGAATCCATATCAGCACAGATATGTGGCTTGTTTTACTACTGAGATCTGATGTGTTTTCAAAAATGTGTTCCTTTAATTTTTGAGCAGTGTATTTGGATAATGAAAATTTTTGTAAGGTTGCCTCTGTACACCACCATAGTGGAGACTAATTCAAATAATCTAGATGTGCAGACATTCAGCTTTAATTTGAGGGGTCTGACTGTCTGACTTCTTAGTCATAACCTGAAATGAGTTATACCTCGGAGGGTTAACAAAAATTTTGGAATTACAATTTCTATATATAGAATATATATATATATATCTTTGTTTTTCAGAACCTCAAAACTAAATGACAAACTACTAAAGTTTTAATTTGAGGATGGTTTCTTGTGAATGCCTGAAGTCTAGAATCCGCGGACGTCACCAAATGATGTGTTTTCTCTCCAGTGTAAAGTAAAGGCCTTGCCTTCAGCTGTTGCTTGTTTGCGCAGTTCTGTATTAAAGGTTTCTTCACCAGTTAATAAGCCTACCTCACTTCCCAGGGTTTTAAATGCTGCCTTTCCCAAACAATACATGTAAGCAGTTCAAACTAAATCTCATCAGTTTAAAGTTAAAATGCCCGTGAGTTCCCGCGGCCACCGCCACTATATTCCAACCACCTGCCTACTTAGTACGCGCTCTTTAATGATTGTATTATAATAAGCATCAATTTCAGCTTTATAAACCTCATTCCAATTATGTCAAATCTTTTAAACTATATTCATATTTTCATAAATGTTTGCAGTATCAAGTTATGCTCTACAAACTATTAACAAATTATTAATGGTTACCATTGGTAATTATCATTCTGCTGATTGTGTGCAGCAAATGATAATTAACTAAAGAGAAATGAACTGCCAGTTGATCACTAACAGGTTATTATAGGATATTTAGTTCAGAGCAAATATTTATGCAGCATGTTACCCAAAATATATACTACATCTGCAAAAGTAAATGAATCCAAAATGTAATCAAATTTAACCTAAAGTTCTTATGAAGATGGAAACTATCCACAGAGACCACAAAACATTTTTTGGACCCGGGTGTAAACGTGCTTTTAATGATGCTAAGTTGTGCGTTTTAACTCGGGAATGTCTGGGAATTGTCTTGCTTTTGGAGTCATTAGAGGAGCAGCAGTTTTTGGCTTCATTTTTTCGGACCAGGAGCTGGTGCTTGGTTCCGTTCTCAGCACCAGGCCCAATAAACCAACAACTCATTGTGCACTGCCTCATTTAAGTGAAATTATCACCCGTTTCCCCTCAGTTGGGACAAAGCCCGTTTCAAGGTCAATGCAAAGCATCCTAAGCCCTGAATGGGCTGAGGGCTCCAACGCTATGGAGACAAAGTAACAGTGTAAGGGCAGCTTCAGTTACAAAGTAGCTACTGATAGATTTCAGCTAACTTTTGAAATGATCCCTGCCATCCAGTTTTGTGAATGGACATTATGCGAGCATTACAGCTGACATTAATTTGAACACATGTGAACATTTCCTCAGAGCAACAGTGTGTGTGTGTGTGCAGCATGCAAAAAGCCTGGGATGCAACACGTGAATTTGGAAAGGTTCTAACCTTTCTAACGAATCAAAAAGTCTCTTTGAAGCTGCGGCTGCAGATCATGTAAAGAAAATTTTAAATGAAGTGAAAAAGTTCAAGGTCTGGTCAAAAGCTTTTCAGAGGTCTAACACTTTCCTGAAGGAGGTAAATGCTGCTGAAAACTGCCGCCTGCCTGCCTGAGCTCGCTCTTCTTTTTCATTCACTGATAATAAAAAAAATTTAAAAAAAACAAGGTAGAGGATTGAGATGGAGAGATTCTTGAGCTGCTATTGTTTGCCCTCACATTCTGTTTGTTTTGTCCTTTTTGATTTTTTTTTCCTTCCCCCCCTGGGGATTTGATAGGCTGACCTCATTCACAGACCTGCGCGTATTTCAGGTTGCAATTGGGTTACAGTAATTAAAATCTATTAATCATAGAGCGCTGGATAATTAAACGCTAAAAGCAGTTTGTCAGCTAAACGAGCCGAACGAGACATGCAACACCGGTTTGCTAGCGTCCCCCCCCCCCTCCCTTTAAGTCTTCCCGCTCCTCCTCCCATCATCTACACACACTCGTACACACACTCGCAAATCTCTGCTGTGTCTGAGGCCGGCGGCAAACACTCTCTCTCGCTTCGACGCAGTGAGAGCCACTTGTCAAAATGTGCTCAGAAGCGTAGGAAGCGGTGCGGCTGTGTTTGTGAGTGTGCGTGTCCAGTTCAGAGGGCCACAAACAGGCCTTCTATAATTAGTTGCAGGCAATTAGCAACGGCAGAGAAATGCAAAACAGTGCCCAATAAAGAAAGCAGAGGAAAAGGTGTGGAGGGAAAACCCGCCATGAGTTCACGTTTTGTTTTCATGGAAGAAATTTTATCCACATTTTGAGGCTGATTCATATATAAAACGCTGCTGTAAGTTTTCTGAGGTTGCGGAGATCTTTTAAGGGGCAGAAATAACAGAAAAAGGAACAGAAAAAAAGAATCATTTTATTTTGTTATAATCCTCAGCTGGAGGTGTTCCTTTTTTTGCCCTGTGTATTATTTACCACCACAGCCAGAGCACAAAGTGAATTTGCAGTGGAAAGGGAGTTTTCTAATATATCCTTCGCCGATGTTTCCACTCTTCTGGTATCAAACTGGGTCGCTGTGCTAATTTGCCCTCGCCACAGCCAGCCACAGTCACGCACACACAAGACCAGACGAGACCCAGAGTGAAGGGAGGGCACGAGATGGTGAAAGGAAGATGGCTTAAGTTGCTTGTACGTGTGTGTGTGTGTGTGTGTGTGTGTGTGTGTGTGTGTGTGTGCAGAAGGGGAAAAAAATCAGACATGAATGTGTTTGAATATGTGTGTATATGAGCGTGCTTAAGTGGCTCTCCCCAGACAAAGACGCAGAGCTTTGGCAGAGAGCACGACATGATGTGTGTGTGCATGTGTTTGTGTGTGTGTGTGTGTGTGTGTGTGTGTGCGTGAGCACAGGGTTGCGTGACATGCCGTTAAAAATGTCACAAGAAGGGAGGCAATGAAAGACGAAGGGAAAAAGAGAGGAGGGTAGAGGGAGAGACGAGGAGGTGGGGCAGTTGACTGGACCCCTCGTCTACTTGAGTTTACATCAAAACACAGAGTCTGTGCGGGTGTAGCTGCACATGCATACATGTGTGCAGGTGGGTACTGTGTGTTTTTGTGTGTGTGTGTGTGTATGTTTGTGTGGAGAGGCATGCCTCCCGGTGCCAGTGAAGAATGGGCTAAAGTGCCCCATACAGTGAGAGCGATCAAGGACACACTGATATGAGACACACACACTTAGTCTGGTCACATTTACTCAGCTCAGCCGGCCCGTCCAACCCTGACACACATACACACACACATACAGTACACACACACACACACACACACAGAGTGGGAGAAAGAGAGACAGAGTAAAGGGGTGGGTTCGCACTCACAGATGTGGATTAGCTCTGCTCAGTCAGTGGACCACAACGTGTCCTCCTACTCGAACTCCGCTGTACCTCTCCTACTTTCAGGTGATTTATTGTTGCGTTTGCAGGTATACCAGCTGCAAGAACACAAAGTCAAACATGCAGAGCAGATAAGTTTACCCTATGTTTGAAGCGCATTCATGTGATACATAGTCATACACACATGTACATTTAGCCATTTTCACCCATGGACTTTTCTAGTAATTAGCAGACAGAGGTGCACAAAGTTTTCAAAGTGAGGTCAGATTGGACCAGTGTAGGAGCAGCGCAGCTACGAGTCGGATGCTTTCACCTCTATCGTTGCCATCATGTGTGTTACCTCCGGCACACTCTACACACAAGCTTTGCTACAGGCAGTATTTCCAGTGTTGAGAATGTGTCTGCAATTTACTATTTCTTCCTGTGGAAAATAGTATGTGTGTAATAAAATCAAAAATATCACCTTCTGTGTTTTTAGGCCTCTGAAAACATTTAAAATCCTTCCTACAGTCCTTCCTTTGAGTACCATGAAAAGCGCTATATATATATCTTATTAACACTTCCAGCCTTCAACTTAACATTAAATAAATTGCATGCTGTTCTTGATTGATCCTAACTTCAGTCTTTATTTATCATCTTTTAATATGTTTCATGTTGTTCCAGTCTTTCCTTTCCTTTCCTTTCCTTTCCTTTCCTTTCCTTTCCTTTCCTTTCCACCCTCTAAATTGTCCAGCAGAGCATCTATTGAAAACCACCGAACTGTAAACAGAAATTATTTTCGTAATTTTCCTCCAAATTGGAGCCATTTCTTTTTTAAACAATGCTAAAGCCACTAAAAGTCGAACTCTTTTCCACCCGAACAGACTCAAAGGCAAATAAACTGCTTTTTTTTTCATTAACAACATCAGTGAAAAAAAAAAACTATTATTATTTCTCTTTGTCTTTGTCAGAGAGGAAACTATAAACCAAGTTTGCACCTGATTCTCTTTGTTGGTAACACACCAGAAAATATCCTCACTGCAACAAATTATGAAAAAAAAAATGCAATATTATAGAAATGAATAATAAAAAAAAATTACAACTTTGCAAATCCCTGAATTAAAGGTTGCCCAATGAAAAATCTACACTTACAATTCTATTATCATATTGTAAGTCACAATGCAATAACATTTACTAATTTAGAAGTGGTATATGTGAGAGAGAGATGTCATTTTGTACGTTGATTTTGTTCTTTGAGTTTTGCTGGTCAGACATTTAAACACACACAAGCAGCCCATCAGACACTCACACAGACCCGCACGCAGAGAGACTTATTAAAAAAAATCCATAAGTGAAAATGAATCATACGAAAATACAAACAAGGAAATATGAAAAAGGAAAAACATCTTGGAAGCACGAGGTCAATATGATGATGATGATGAAGAAGATATGCGTATGATCTGTATCTCTGGCTGATCTCAGTAGGTACGGCTCTACAGTCCTATTATTATTATTATTATTATTATTATTATTATTATTAAGTTGAAGCAGCAGTTAAATGCCAGATTAAAAATGAGTGTTTTTAAGAATTTCTTGAAATTATCAGTAGA
>VUQK01018673.1:14108-34220 GCA_015106715.1 Bujurquina vittata | reverse complement strand
GCCTCCCATTCTATTCTTAAGTATCCTAGGAACTACAAGTAATCCAGCAGTCTGAGAGCGAAGTGCTCTACTGGGGTGGTATGTTGTTATGAGGTCTTTAAGATAAGATGGTGCCTGATTATTCAAAGCCTTGTACGTGAGCAAAAGGATTTTAAATTCTATTCTAGATCTAACAGGGAGCCAATGAAGTGAAGCCAATATGGGCGAAATGTGCTCTCTCGTTCTAGTCCCTGTCAGTACTCTAGCTGCAGCATTTTGAATCAGCTGAAGGCTTTTCAGGGAGCTTTTAGGACAGCCTGATAATAATGAATTACAATAGTCCAGCCGAGAAGTAATAAATGCATGGATTAGCTTCTCAGCATCAGTCTGAGAAAGGCATTGTTATGCCAATGATACTCAGGCCTCTAAGACAGAAGGATGCCCACCTCATACAGACTCTAAAATAAAAGCTTGGATAGGTCTCAACTTCCTGAATTTTAATGAAAAGAAGACAGAGGTGATCGTTTTGGTCCTAGCGTTCCGTCCAGCACAGTATGTAAAGCCGACTGTCACAAACCTGCATTTTAGAATGGACAGTGATTCAGATCAGTGCAGCGGTGAAATCCAACTTCTTTCAGCTGAGACAACTGATGAAAGATGAAAGACATTCTGTTGAAAGATCAGTTCAAAGCAGTGATCCATGTCTCTATGGCAGCTCGGCCGGATCACTGTAATTCTTTGTTGGTGTTAGGCAGTCCTCCCTGTCTCGTTTCAGCTGCTGCAAAACGCTGCAGCATAGCTTTTAACTGGAACACGGAAGAGAGAGCACATTACTCCTCTCTGAGTTTGCTCAGATCAGCTGACCAGCTGCTTCTGGATGTGCTGAGGACACAGCCGAGGCTCAGGGGACAGGGCTTTTGCCGTGGTGGCTTCCAAATTGTGGAATTCATTGACATTACACATTAGACAGGCCTCTTCTCTGCCAATTTTTAAATCCGCTCTTAAGACCCAACTCTTCTGCTCGGCTTTCTACCCAGTCGGAAATGTTGATTTTATTGTTTCACTCATGTGTCTTGCATTTTATTGATGCTTATATTTTGTATTGTAATTTTAATTCAGTTTATTTTATATAATTTTATTTTATTCCAATGCATATTTATTCCTATAAAGTGCTTTATAAATAAAGTTGGCTTGGCTTGGTGCTCGGTTTCTGCTGTCTTCAGAGCAGAAAGTAAAGCTGAGTGGGGGAGAGAGCAAAGAGCTAATAAACTGGAGCCTCCATTTCACCTGCTGACCTGCTCACCAATTTAACAAGAGCAGGAGAGATGGTCTGCTCGCTGAGAGCAGCTGATTAACTCCCTCAGGGGGAGGGTGGAGCTTTGAGACCCATACTGCTCCATTTCTTTTAGCTTTGTGCTCACATTAACAGTCTGTTCGCCCTCCGTCCAATTGTGACAAACAGTTTTTATTACAGAAGTCACATCACAGCAGAGTTTGCGTCCAGCATGTGGCTTGGATTCTTTAAGTTCAAGGCACCAGTTCATATTTAAACTTTTCTGTACAACAGCGTGACGATCATCACACTAAACAGGTGCTTAAAACCTGTCTCTGTGGCCTTCACGTGCCAACCTCTCACCTGTCTTTGTCATGCAGGAAGGTGCTGAAGCAGATTCGTGTGGGTGACCTTCGACCTGACGAGACGGTTCGAGCCACTCAGGAGGCCCAGCTGCTGTCTCAGTTGCACCACCCGGCTATCCTCACCTTCTACCACAGCTTCCTGGAGAAAGACGCGTTCTGCATCATCACCGAGTACTGCCAGGTAACAGAGTTCGTCCAGAAGACTGCTTCACTTTGGTTTCACTGCTGATGCAAACTCTCTAACTCCACAAAACCCCCTCACAACAAAAACAAGTTCTTGAGTTCCTTACATCCCAGTGATGCTTGCAGCTTCTTTGGTGGGTGGGGCCCCTGCTGCTTTTGTGCATCAAAATTTATTTAAGTGGCTGTGAATCTGTCTGTGGCTTCTGGAGTGAAATCCTTCCTTCCTTCCTTCCTTCCTACCTTCCTTCCTTCCTTTTCTGGTGAACATAAAAGTTATGAAAGGGCGGGAATATTAGCTGCAGAGGTTGCTGACTCACTGCTGGAGCCTCGAGTGGACATTAGAGGAACTGCAGCTTTTGGCTTCATTTTTCACACAGATATTGCAGCTTATTTATAGTTGTGTGTAGATAATTCAGAAAGTGTGAGTAAAACTATGTTTGAAAGTCCCTTAGCTAACTACGGCAGCTTGCCAAGTTTAAATTAGTGTTTAACAGCCAAATGGACATATGGTGGTAAAATATGGTAATAAAATCTCATATTTTTAGCCAGCCAGCTGCATTTTGGTAACATTTCAGCACTCAGTTGCATTTTACGGGGCTGCCCATTTTCCCCTATCACGTTGCCAGGTTTAAGGCCCGGAGCTTCCTCCTTGGTTACAGTAATGACATTCATGGGATGCTCATCTCAGTCGCAACGCATTAGGAAGATAAAGCAACAGGCCACAAAATGCTGCCAGTCTACAGGTTTGCATCAGAAAACACTCAACCTGCGAAGAGTTTCTGCTTCATTACACTTCCTCTGTTCTCAACATGAGAGATGAAGGAGACAATGAAGCAACGATTGAGCCCCCCCCCTCTCCATCTTCCATCTTTTTGTTGTTTCTTTCACGCCTGCTGTCTCGATGACACCAGGTGCCGTCTTCACACTCAGCCTCTTCTCTCCACTAATGAATCTCACACCGCCTTCATCTGCACTCTCGTATTTTTCTCTCCCTCCCACACTCGCCGTATCGCCCTCATCCGCTCGTACACGTCACCCGGCGGTGATCCTCGTTACCCGGCTCTCCTGCCCCGCCCACCCCCATTCAGGCTCTGAAGCTTCATCGTCGCCTGAAGGTTTAATTCAGCTGCAGAACAATTCACAAAGCTTTGCATGCTTTTCTGCTGCTAACTGTGTGGGTTTTTGTTACTCTTCTGCAAACAGGCGTATATACAGATACACAGAACAATATTGTGGGTTCTTGTGAGGATTTAGTGTGAGATTTAAAAAGATTTAATGCACTGAAACACTTCGAGACCCTCCGAGCTATTGTTTCTGTTCACCCCATTACCCACAATCCCCTGCAGAGCAGTGGAGGACTCTGAGGCATCACTTCAGCCTTATATAGTGAACAGAAAAGGCAGATCTGTCAGAGAAAGCACAAAGAACAGTGCATGCAGAAATCATATTCCCTTCTATAAGCTTCTCTTTTGGTTCCCTTATTCTATCTGTCCGTCCGTCCGTCTGTCCGCCCGCGTCCATCCATCCGTCCGTCCGTCCCCTTTAAAAGACCAAAACATCCATAAATTTGAGAAATGTCACCGTTGAACTGTTCTTTCATATCACATTCATGTGTGAGTTACAAACAGGAGAGAACAGCAGACCTGTGGCTCACAGTTCAGTTTTTAATGATGAGGTTATGGGCTGAAGCTCTTTGACTGCTGTAATGGTTCCTAACCTGGTGTACATGCTGCTGTAAAATGTTTCTTCATTTTCACTCAAAAGCTGAATTTCACACTGAGCTGATGAAACCAGAAGAACTGATCCACACAGGAACCAGTTTGGTGCCAAAGTCATTTGAACTGTTAGTGTTGCTGTAGAGTAAAATGTAATGACAGGTGCTCCTCAGTTCAGTTGGGTTTACACGAGCTGTTACTGACCAATGGAGCCACTTCAAACCTGCAGCAAGTCCAGCTGCTGCAGGAAATGATTGACTAACACGTGTTTCCTTCCTGCTGTCCCGCCCAGGATCGAGATCTGGACTGTAAGCTAGAGGAGGTGAGACAAGCTGGGCGGAGCCTCCCTGAAAGCCAGGTCATCGATTGGCTCATCCAGCTTCTGCTCGGCCTTCACTATATGCATGACAGGTGGGAGGACACCTTCAGTCCATCCCAACATCTTAAAGTTGTTGTTTTAGTTTATTTATTTTCGATCTTTAAATGATATTTACACATTTTATGGATAAATGACTGCTATCAGCTTCATTTGTGACATTGCAGTAAAATTGACAGCCATTTTTGGCTTTGCAATATTCCCCTCTTTGTATCGTAGAATCTAACCTCACTGTACCACACATGGTTTATCTGTTGGTAGCTGGATAACAGAAACATGTTCTTCTGTTTCTTTTAGTTTAGTGATAATCAGCAAAAAGCTTGAAGGTGACAAGAAATAGTCCCCAAAGCCACTCATTTAATATTTGGATAAATGGTTGCAATGAAATTCTAGCTGTGACGGCGGTGTTTCAAATCTGTTTGCCGTTTGTGGTGCTGCTTTCTTCAGGCGGATCCTCCACCGCGATCTGAAGGCCAAGAACGTCTTCCTAAAACGAAACATCCTTAAAATTGGTGAGTTTCCTCTTCTGCGGCTGCTGCTGCAAAGGCTTGCGGTTCTTTCCTCACGTTTGTTTGTGTATTACAAATTCTCCCGTGCTGCCTAAAAGGGCTCCTTCCTCTCACTAATAACAACAGCAGCAAACGGGGCCACAAATAGAAGCGTGCTTCCAGCTAATGAGTGGGTAGCAACACAGGAGGAAGGGGATTTACTTTGAGCCACTTGTGTCTGGAGTGTAAACTCAGCAGATTGTTGCCGTTGCTGCCGTCTGCAGTTTTGGACTTGGACCAGAACTCTCTGATGGCAGTTTAGTTTAGTTTGCTGATCACCAGCTGCACACACAGAGCACTAACTCCACAGAGATGAGAGGTGCTCCAGATTAGTGGGACAAAACCAAAAGCTGGGGAGAAAATAAAACTCTGCAGCCATGTGAGGCAATAAAGCTACATTCCACCGAAGCTTTCCATGGAAGTTTAAAGGAATTTAAACATTTTTATCCTTCATTTCATTTGTGTTAATAAAGGTGTTATCTCACTGTGTCATGATCATTCACATGGAAATGGTCAGTACAGCCCTACATTCATCCGATATTCAAATACATTAAAGTTGAATTAGAGGTGCCAGATTTGTGTCCAAAGAAAACAGCGATTCTCTCATCGCTGCTCTGTGGCTGACGGCTGGGTCACGAGTGGACACTCTGGTTTCATATGTAACCCTCTTGTGTATTTCCCACCCCAGCAAAAGTGTCCACTCCCATTGGGAATTGCTCCAACTTTAAGTGGTCACCATGTGTTTCATAGCTACGAGTCACCAGGTTTCTGTGACTCTCCACGGCCTCTGGTCGCCCCATCACTGCTGCAGAGGTTATTTAATCCTCAGCTCCGTTGTTCTCTTTGCTGTTGAAATGTGTGATGTCCTCATGTTGAGATCTGAAGAGTTTATTGTCCCCACTTGAGGGCTGCTGCAGCTGTATGATGCAGCTTTTATGTAGACAGAACAAAAAAAAAAAAAGAGGGTTTGGACAAAAGTTAATAAAATCGTAGTGCTTCCTGGAAAGCTCAGAAATTATAACCGGACTCCTGTGGTCCTTTTGGCTGTTAGGAATGAATATACTGGGTTTGTCTTCACAGGTAATGCAAGGCAAAATTGACCTTTTTGTTCCTGTCTGATCTCATTTTGGCCTCTGATTGGATCTGATTATTTTAGCCTAATGCTAACACTTAACCAACCATCCAACCTGTTTTATTCATTTTGGTGGATATTTTAGGCCTTTAGGCCAATGAAGAGCAGACAGGAAGTGAGCACAGAGAAAGGAGTGACATACAGGATATGTGCAGACTCAAACGCAGACCACCACAACAAGCCTTCATTCATCGTTTTTTTGATAGTTCCTTTAAACTTGAGAAGCAAGTGAACACAGTTGTAAAGACCAGTTTTTATAATTTTTGACTAATTGCCAAAGCAAAATCCTACCTTCCTCCAAAGGACCTTGAAAAACATATTCGTGCTGTCATCACCTCTAGATTGGACTACTGTAATTCTCTTTATTCAGTTCTTGAAGGGTCATCTCTTCATCATGTGCAGTTATTCCAAAATGCTGCTGCACGTCTTTTGACAGGTGCTAGAAAGCATGATTACATCACTCCAGTTTTAGCAGGCTTACACTGGCTCTCCATCCAATTTCATATCGATTTTAAGATTCTTTTACTTACTTTTAAAGTTTTAAATGGAATGGCTCCAAGATACCTTGCTAAGCTGCTCAATCTATATAACCGTAACCGCTGAGGTCAGCTAGTCAGATGCTCTTAGTGCAGCCGAGGTCTCGTTTTAAACATAGAGGGGATCAGCCCCTGGACTCTGGAATAATCTGACATTCCATAATCGTACTGCAGAGTTCTTGTCATATTTATTGTATTTGTTTGTTTTTATGTCTTGTGTTTTGCTCCATTTATTTTATTGTCTATCTTGCTTATTTTGCAGTCAACTTGTGAAGCGCTTTGGTCAGCTCTGTTGCTTTTAAATGTGCAATAGAAATAAAATTGACATTTCATGGGCCGGCTTCTGAATGAGGTTACTTTGAATTTAATCCTTTCATGCAGTTACCTGTGGATGTGTTTAGTAGAATTTTAAAATCAAAGCTCCTATTCAGGCTTAAAGTAATGTAGTTTTTATTAATATATCATAACTTTAATACATTGTTCTTAATACCTCAAAAAGTCATCAGTTTCTACGGCAGTGTGTGTGCTTGAATCTGTTGCCTTGAAAACCTGATGAATGGATATTTGACTGAGCGTGAAGCTCCAGATGTTGTACAAAGACTCTCAGGACTTGACTGGAGACTTTAAATGTTCAGCTCAACAGCCGACGGGTCGCCACGGTGATGCTTCTCGTGTTTCCAGGTGACTTTGGTGTTTCCTGCCTGCTGATGGGATCATGTGACCTGGCAACCACCTTCACGGGGACTCCCTATTACATGAGTCCAGAGGTGCTGAACCACCAGGGCTACGACTGCAAATCTGACATCTGGTAACTCCTTAAAGTTTTTCCATTAATATTCTTTATTGGTACTGTTGATTGTGTGTGCAGCAGGTTTGATGATGTCAGCTCCCCCCTCTCTTTAAATCGCGCTCCCTCTTCATGTTTCCTTTTCTTCTGACCACACATGTCCAAAGGGCAAACTAAAGTGCTGCCTCCCTGTGTTAATAAACCCGAGTCATGTTCCAATTCCAGCTTTGTTTGGGAGTTGCTGGTGGTGGTGTTACTTCAGTGTTAGATCATCTCCAGGGCTTTCCTCAGTCTCAGTGATCTTAATTCTAGTGAAACTGCTTTGGACACGATCAGAATCTTTCACTGATTTGAAGCTTTTTTTTTTATTTTAAGGCAGACTCTCAGATGAAGAGTGTGGCTGCAGGCTGGCTGCTGTCTGTGTGGAAGCTCTGAGCCTCCTTCAGACAAAACATTTTCTTTGTCATCTTGAAAGCAGATGAAAAGGATTCAGATAAAAAGCCAGACCCCAGTTAAAGTGAATTTCACACTCCGGCTTATCTGCGCCTGTGGACAGCTTTGCACAGCTTCATTTTCCTTCGCTGTGATTGGTTAGGAGCTGGAGGCTGTACAGGTGCATCTTGGGAAGGATGGATGAGAAAGTCCTGCAGGTGGGGAACAGGAATTCATTGAGGTGTTGCTGTTGCAGGAGAGAAAGCAGATATCAGATGGCTGTCAGCTGCACTTTGTCTTCTTTAATCAGTGCCTGAGTCCCAGAGTCAGAGACTTTTACGTTCCTGCAGCCGCAATTTCTTTCTGAGGCGGCACCATATAAAAAATGATTTTGACTATTTGTGTTTGCACATAAATTCTAATATCTGGGTATAGTTATACACCTGAGATGCTTGATGTGATAGGAAGTTCCAGGAAAATTCAGAAAAATTGAAAACAAGATTAAACAATTACAGTTTTTTCTTTTTTCTTTTCTTTTTTTTTTGTGATGTCCCTGAGTTTAGGACCCAGAGCTTTGAGTAGATGATTCCATTCAGTTTCTTCAGTCTTTTTCTTGTCTTGGTCTTCATGTGTATTCATATGTGAGTCTGTTTGTTGCTTCCTGTTTTACTTTAGTCTTTTGTGTCTTGTACTTTGTATCTAGTGTGACTTCCTCTGTCTCCTTATTGTCGTTTGTTCCCACAGTGTTTCCCACCTGTTTCCCCTCGTCACCTTGTGCATAAACCTATAAACCTTTGTCGTGTCGTCCCTCATAGATGTCTGCGCATTGCCCTGTTTTTCCTCAGACTCTCCCTGGCTCTGGTTCTGCCTTGTTTTTGTTGTTTTGGGAGAAACTTCAGCGTCTTTACGTTCAAGTCCTGTCTCCCACATCCTGCTTATGCCTGTCTGTCACACACAGCTGTTTGATGACATTTTTGTGTTATAAATGAAGCGCAGCCCTTTATCAGTGGGGTGTTTTTACTGCTCTCTAAAAGCTGAAAATCACTCACTGTTTGGCTCATCTTAAAATAGAAGGGAGCTCGGAGTTGACAAGGTCCATCTAGAGCCGGTAAACTTGAGGTTTCTGCAGTTAGAAGGGAATGATCAGTAGGAGCTGACCAAAGCAGCTGCATGCAACCCACTCACACTTGTGTTGTGGGGTGAATGAAAGTGAACTTTGGCCTTTTAGTCACACCCAAACCGTTTTCACTTGCTATCTGGATCTCTCACCTCCCCACTCAAGGTGGAAGTTAAGTTAAAGTGCTCTGGGTGTTGTGGAACGCAGTTTCGTTACATGTTTGACGTATAATAACAATGAAGTGAATCTGAATCTGAAAAGTGTGACGATTCACTAGAGGAGGGCCAGCACAGGTTGCAGCACAAGGAGACATAAAGTGGTCAAAGAGATTATGTTGAACACAATATTGGTCAAATTTAATGAAATACTTTTTGTCCTCACATTGTAAATCCTGATATTTTTGTCAGTTTTCACAGACGATTCCAACATCCAGGTTGGTACACACAGTTGGTGTACATTTAAGTTTTAAAATCAGGAATCCCTTTCAGTGAGCCTCCAGCCTAAAGTCATCCCTGAAGAAGCTGGTTTATCCCAGAGTCTGAAGATGTTTGTACCAGTTTCCAGTGGAATCTGACAGAGACTGAGATCTCTGCTGTATCCTTAACAGGACAGAGATAATTGACGAGTGCTGAAAGCAGCAGGCAGGACGACTCCTCAAACACGCTTTCTGTCGACATGTGACGTGGAGAAGTAGCTTGACACAGTGGAGGATGATCCACATTCGGCCGAGAGACCATTATTAGCTAATGCTGGCTCGCCCTGCATAAACCAATCTGCTGCTCTGTAATTTCACTCATCAAAACAACTGCCTGTTTCTGGACACCTGCCATTCAGAGCTGCCACACTCATACTGATGTAATCAAGATGAAAGGAAAAAAGAAAAAAGGACCCACTCCTGATTTCTTACTCTTTTCATAGAGACCAAAACCATTTTTTGCAGCGGGCTGTAAACATGTTTATTTCTGTTGTCTAAGGGTGTGATCTTATTCATGAACCAGAGTCATCCTGTATGCTGGCACAGTGTTTATTACTGCTGCCAATCTAAATTTTATAGAATAAATATGAACTTCAACTAAACAAGCTGAGAACTCAAACAAAGCATTTATAAGAGTATTGCAATGTATTTAAAAAAAAAGAGAGAAATCAATATTATTCTTAGTCTCATATTTTCCTCTTCAAACACAGGTGACCCAATCAAACATAACAGTGCAAACAGATTAAATCTCCCTTTCGTTTAGCCTGTTTGGTGGGATTGACTCACTTTTAGAGTCAGCCTCATGCGGGCATTCAAAGAACTGCAGGTTTTGGAGGTTCATTTTTCAGCCCCGGATGCTCGGTAATAAACACAAAGACACATTTTCCTTGTTTGTTTTTCATTCGTTAAAACCACAGAGTGAAACTAAACACTCGACTGGCAGCTCGTTAATGAACAAACTGCCGGATTCAGATCAGACGGGCTCTTCAGGATGAATGGATGAGGGCGGTACGCAGCAGCAGCTGCTGCTCTGAGGTCTGATTAAACTGCAGTGAAGCCTCTCAGCTTCAGCGTGCGTTCACACTCTGACGCTCACGTCTCTGATAAACTCTTTGTTCTGCTGGAAGGTCCTGATTAAAGCCAACACACAGTTTTGTTCTTCATCAAACTGTATTCAGTTTGTCTGCAGTGTACTAGCAGCAGCGTCTCTCGAGGTGTTGTAGTGATGCATTATTGGATATTAAAAATGTCTCCAGTTGATTTTGAGATGTATGAAAGTGGGGCAAACAGCTTTTGGGAGCAACAAAAATCCTTAGCAACAGCTTGGTTAAGAAAAATAACAATAAAACAGAACAAAAGCTTCGCCTCCTTTCTTTTTCATCCAAGTCCTCCTCTCTGTCCTGCTTCACATTCTGTGATCTCCTCTTTAATTAGCTCCGTCTGCCATCAGCTCGGCTTTCTTTCTCTAATTATCCCCATGAACAAACACCAGATTCATCTTTCAATTATTACTAATTAACTCTTTTTTTTAATGTTTCAGTATTAATGTGTTAACGCATGTCTGGGTTTTTATTCACCAATTACTGATTTACTCTGCTTGTCACAAATAATACAAGATTAGACCATAATTGTCTCTTTAAGGGTGCAGAGAAATGACAAAGACGTGATCCTGCAGGCCTCTGGAGTCAATGATAGGAGTGAGATAGATGATCAGGTTACTGAAAAGGCCAGGCTGAAGATCAGGGTTAGAGCTACACACACACACACACACACACACACACACACACACACACACACACACACACACACACACACAATTTCTGTCACAAGTGCTGCAGTGTTTAAACATCTAGCTGGCGAGTCACAGGCGTCCCTGTTCTGTAAGTCTGGGAGAGACAAACTGTACTGATGAAGCTTCTTTGAATCCAGGAAAGAAAGTGGTGACATTGGCAGTATCAGTATCAAGCTTTTTGTCTTTAGGAAAAGGGAGGAAGTGACAGACTATTGTGGATTCCATGTAAGACTGTTTTTATGCTTTCAGCTGCAGCCCAGGTGACAGTAAAGGACAAACATGATTCAAACAGGCTTATTCTACCTGCACATTTAATATAAAAGACAAAGACTTCAGATGCTCTTAGTATCTGTGCACAGAGGTCTGAGCGGTCTTCCACAAATTATGCTGATCTCTTAGCTTAAACATGGCCCACTCTGCAGGCTGCTCAACAATACATCCTCCTACCAGCCAACACTTTTGCTATGTGGCACCCAGATGTGCTTTAAAAGTGATAAAGAAAATCTTAAAATCAAATCAAGAAGCCAGTGGAGCGAAGCCGGGACTGAGCTGATATGATGCTGGCTGCTAAAACCAGCAGTGCAGAAGATCAGGGGTGGACACTCAGATGGCTAAAGTCTGAATTTTAAGGAGAGTGAATGTTCAAGCAAGTGATGATAGAACAGCCCCAGCTGATCCATGCACAGGCTGCAGCTACTCTTGAGCATATATTAACTTACAGTAACTAATAAAAGTGTTTTACTATATTGCATGCTTGGGGAAAATGCTTTAATGCAGTTTCCTAAATTGTTTCCTGATTCACTGCTAATCTCAGCTGTTGGAGCTGCACAGAGAAAAGCGCCTCTCGTCTGTGTTTCTGCAGCTGAGGTGGGGTTAGAAGCTTCAGTTAACAGTCAAACGCCACAATAAAGAGAAAAACACCGACTCAGCGCTGTGTCATGTTTTGATGACCTCCACGTGAAACTCCCGCACGTCTGGAGTTTCAGCTTCAACAACCTGACTGTTAAAATGAAGAAACCTTCGCCACTTTCTGCTGCTAATTAACTCCTCCTCATCATCACCATCATCCTCTGGTCCTCTCTAATTACAGCAGCTGACCTCCAGCCGCTGTCAGCGCTGTGTTTGTCTGCGCTTGTTTCACTCAGGATGTGGGGACTTAATTTTGTTTGGAATCACATTGCGGGCCGAATGGGACTCGTTAAATTTAAAGGTGAAGGTGTGCTCAAAAGCTTGGGGAAGCAATGATTGATTTAAAAAGTGCTTCACGCTGAAACCTTTGCAATAACATAGCAATGCACTCAACAAACCCAATAAAAATCACTGAGAGAGCTGAGCGGCAAGGAAAAGTTCACGATACGGTCTCCGCTCCTCACCTGTGGCCGCGAGCTGGTACCACAACTGTCTGGGCTCAGACTTAGAGATGGATCGAGGAGCTCGGACACCCACAGGGAAATCAGAGTTGAGTCTCTGCTCCTTCACATCACAAAGAACTAGCTGAGGTGATTTAGGCATCTAATTGGGATGCTTCTGACACACAGTACTGGACATGCCTGGGCTGTAGGAAGACCTGGGTTAGTCCCAGAACTTGCTGGAGGAATAAGATCATAATTAGGAATTATCAACTGGCCTTGGGAATCCTCATGAGGAACTGGAAGGGAACGATGATCTCTGGAATACAGTGCTGTGGAAGTGGAAGAAACTGGATGAACCCAGCCATCATCGTCATCCTTTGCTTTTTTTAATGTAATCAATGTACTTCACCTCAAAGGGACCCAAAATACTATGATAACTTCAAAATGCTACAGTAGCTGCAGCCACTGAAAAAAAGCCGTGGATGTTTTTTCAGCTATATTTTCACCATCTTGTTGTTTTGCAGGCGTTCACACTCACAGTCAATCCAAAATCACCAATTAAGCATCCAAACTCTGGATTCAAACCCAGGACCTTGCAGTGAGACAGCAGTGCTAGCCGCTGCACCGCCGTGCTGCAGTAAAACTACATTTGTAGATAAAAATCCTATTTTAGCTCTGCAGTACTTGCAGTCTAAATATGTACACTGAAAACCCTGGATATTGTGCCTACATCACATATTTAAAAATATAACATAAGAAAAAGCAGTAACACACTGAAGCACGTTGTCAGGTTTTTAGTCACATTTTAGAGTTTGGGAATGTGTCTGGAATGCTGCAGATGGAAAAATGGTGACCATCAGAGAAGCTGTGAACGTAGAGCTCAAAAGACTTTGACACACCTCTGATGTGGACAGTTGGAGGGGACTGTCAAAGCTAATGGTCCCGGTGCACGGCTGACTCATGTCCATCACTGTCTGCAATGTGTTTCCAATAACATGCAGTTTGGCTGTCACATCTTTGGAAAATGTGAAAAAAAGACCAGAGAGCAGCTGCTGGTTGACTCACAGTGTATCACTACAGAAATGCATTTTTATGTACTTGGTAATTCTATAATATTTATAAGGCTTTAATGATACTTCATACTATTTTATCTGTCTGTGAATTCACAGATCACCTGTTGATTTTTTTCCATCTAATATTATCATAATTAGAGGAGGTAAACGTACGTTGGGAACTGTAGTCTAAACAAATTTGGGAGCCCCTGTTTGTGGGCCAGAGCCCGGTGTGGGCCACATAAATCCAGATTGAAATTTCTTACAAGTATGTACAGTTACATATTTATATAAAAGTATTTCTTTATATAAAAAGCATAAAACAGTAATAGGAGGTGGTTAGTTTGTGATATTCATTACTCTGATGTGGGTCATATATTGGCCTTAACAGTTTATACATGACTGGGTATAGCGTTAGCAACATATAGCCAACAACTTGTGTATGCTTTTAGATTAAAAATTTCAAAGGAATGCATCACTGTCTCGTGCATTTTGATGAGAGTGAAAATCTAAAATTGGGTGGGCCTCATTAGATTTTCTGTTTTCTAAGTGGGCCGCTAAGATACTAACCCTACATTGGACCTTAGCTTCCACTTACGGTCTGCTTTTTTACGCAGTAGGAACTCTGGGTCTCTTCCAAAGTGAGGACTAAAATCTCCTCCATCAGTTCAAGAGTTCAAACTGGACCTCTCAAAGATGGCTGTACAAGTACACACATAAACACAGGCTAGCTTTAATCAGGTGCCAACTCTGAGGCTGGAACATGAAGAAGTGCTCAAGTGTCAGATATTGTAGTTCCTCCAACATCCACTTGAGGCCTAAAAAACTGAGTCAGTCCCCATAGACTCTCATTAATGTCCAGCTTTACAGCAGGAATTCACACGTTTATAGTCGGACACAAAAACTGCTCTTTAGCAAACTTTTCCTTTCAGAACAAATGTATGAGGGAGGGATCTTTTTTATGACTCACCTGCTCAAACCTTCTTTGACTGACAGGGTGATGGTGATGGCTGTATGTGCAGTTATTTATCCTAACAGGCGCTCCGAGAAGTCTGTGTTCCAAGTTTTGGTAATTACATTAAAATCCTAGTGTTTAATTTGAATGCATGGCCCACTGTTATAAGGCATGCATACAAGTACGTGGACACCATACACACTACTGAGCTGTCTTCTTTTCTCTTTGATTTTCAGCCTCTGTAGGTTGATCATTTTCATTTTTATCAAGCGATGTGGCATCCTTCCATTCCTAATTCATTAGTCCATATCAGTGTAGATATCCAGCAGGATTTTTCCCCATTATGATCTGATATGTTTTGGGTAGTGTATATTACATGTTAAAAAGCTCAGTTTTCTAGGTCAAGAAATCCTATCAAATTAAACTCCCGTTAGTGGTGTAAGAATATAATGGAGCCAAGAACAGACCCTGAGGAACTCTAAAAAAGCAGACTGAGGTTGGTCTAAACCTGAACGTTTGTGTTTCTCACTGTGAGCCAGCAGCTGATGTTTCTGTGCTGCAGGGCTCTGGGCTGCCTCCTCTATGAGATGTGTTGCCTGACTCACGCCTTCCAGGGTACAAACTTTCTGTCTGTGGTGATGAAGATCGTGGAGGGAGACACCCCGACGCTGCCCGCCGCCTACTCTCCAGAGCTGAACTCTGTCATGCAGAGGTAAGGAGGACATGAGGCTAACTGCACTGTGAAGTCTCTGAGGGGCTGTGGGTGTTTTCAGTCGGACAGCTCGCATTAATATGCAAATACAACGGTGTCTGCAGGTCTCAGTCTTCAAAATTAGTCACTTCAGTTCCTGAAAAAAAAAACTGTCTCATTGTGAAAGAAAAAAAAATGCTTCTTTAACAATTCAAGTTTTGGTCCTCAGATCATCACCAGGAAAGAGATCCCCTGATTCTGCAGCAGCTTCCTCTGAGCTCAGATTGGGTTTTAATCAGCTGCTGTTTGTTTGTGTGTGAACCAGGATGCTGCAGAAACGACCGACATCCAGACCGACCGCAGCTGAGATCCTCAAGAGCAGATTCATGGAGGAAAACATGCAGGTTGAACTCATAACTGAATACACACTGACAGCCATGTAGCACATACACTCCAGTTTATCTGGTCAGATTAAAGACAAAATATACTGTATGGAGCAGAACTTTACTGTTGCTACTAACGGTTTTATCTCAAATGACTCTGCTGATCATTTTTTCAGGAATTTAATAGAATACAAGAACAAGAAAATGTACCTCCCGATTCAAGCCAGACGCCCAGCGCAGAATTTAAAAAAACAAAATATATGCACAATACAGAGGAACAAAAATTCAGTAGCATAATTAATAATTAGCAAACATACCAATAAAAATAATAAGAAGCATCAGTTAAAGCCATTAAAAAGCTGTGGAAATAAAATAAATCTTTATTTAAAACTTTACATCAACAGTAAAACTAAAAATACAAAGTAATGACCGGCACTAACTGAGCTTTGCAGCTTTCTGGTCAGGAACAAAATCATGGGCACGTTTTTCCATGTTCTCCTGGTATTAAACAAACTTTGTGATATTTCTGCGTTAACAGAAACCAGTTTTTATGATGCTGGCGGAGTTGCTCTGGAAGGTTAGGTCAGCATCTATGATTGCTCCAAGTTTTCTAGCCAGTGAAACTTTTCCCAGAGAAACTGGAAAGAGAACTCCGTGTTTACTGAGAAATTCAACTCAAGTTGATTCTGCTAGCTTAACTCTGTGAGCCAATCAACCGGCTATCCTAAATCACCACAAGGTGCTGCTAAAACGTCAAAGTTCAAAGGCTGACTGATGTCATGACAAGAGTGAAATCCTGGTTATAGGTCCGGTGTCGGTGTACGTATTTGCGAGCATACAGCCTACAGAGAGGGCTGCTCAACCAATACAAATGTGCTCCTACGCGTGCCTCCAAAAGCCCAACTGCACGCTGCTTGATGGGGATGATGCGGAGCATCGGTCCAGTGCTGCCTGGTTGACAAGTGGGCCTGAACAGGGAAGGGAGGGACAGCAGAGTTCACTGGGAATGGGAGGGTTTTAATACTCGGTGTCACTTTAGCTCTCTGGATGTTAGATGTTGGTTCTTCTCTGCAGCTAGTTGATGAACCAACAGCATCAGTGAGAGGAGCCCACAGACCAGCTGCACCACTGACATCAGTGTGCAGGCAGACTGGCAGTCTAAAGCATGCAGACACGCAGTGCTGGACCATCACGTGTGTGTGTGTGTGTGTGTGTATGTGCGTGTGTGCATGCGTGCGTGCGTGTGTGCGTGTGTGTGCGTGCGTGCATGCGTGCGTGCGTGTGTTTGAGCAGGAGATTATATAATATCTTCATCCAGTTTCCCATAAACTTGCCGCCGGCGTGATTCTTTGGATGTTCGGGGAACTCGCAGAGAGATAATGCATTAACACATTATGGTTTTTATGGAGCAGGTTACCATGGTTTCCACTGAAATATTCTGATGTTAATGTTGTTCCATACTGCACCGTGGCACTCTGGGATATTATAATGCAAGTGGTTTGAGCTGAAGATCTCCCGCTGAGTAAAAACATGCAGAAGCCGCAGCATCTCTATCCGGTGACCCAGCTTTAATATCGCTGATGTCTGGTCACATTTTTGGGGATAAAATATGAGAGAAATAATTGATGCTTCTCATAATATCATTTCACATCATGCGTGTTACAGTTCTGTGCACACAAATAATTAAATAAGAACACACTGATAGATTTAACTCAGTACCCAACCCACTTATTAAAAAATGATTTATACTTTCATGTCAGTGGCTTAAAGAAGCTTCCGCTAATACGCCTCCACTGGCTGAGGAGAAATGTGAGACAATGTGAAACAAAGATGAGACTAAGGAACAGAATCTGACAGCCATATTCATAGTTTTCCATGACTTCCCATCATTAGAGGAACTCCCACAAATTAAGGCTTTCCTGCTCCTGCCTGATGGTTACTTTCAGTCAACTTTATTGTCACTTGTGCAATATGTGCAGATTGTACGCAAGATTGAAATGTTGGGTCCCCAACCTACAGCGTGCAACCAGAATGAATCAAATAGAGATCTAAGAATGAGATACAGATCTGCAACATGAGTTACCAAAGTGCACAAGATTTAAAGTTTTTATGCAACATTACTGTCTTTGTACATCACAGTGCAAGTGAGGAAAGATCACACTGAATGTGTAATAGCAGCAATGCTGACCTCGGAACATGCAGGTCAGTCTGGTGGAGGGGGCTCTGGTGCCTTCTCCTTGAGGGCATGAGCCTGAAAAGCTCTGTGAAGGGTGGGTGGGTGTGGTCGCCTAATGCTGACAGCTTTGCAGGTTAGGCAGGTGTTATAAATGTCCAGGAAGGAGGGAAGAGAGGCACTACTGATCTTTTCTGCTGCATTTACAATGCACTGGAGGTCAGTCACAATCTCCTTGGTTTTCTCTACATCTAAAGGAGAGACTGTTGTCACTGCACCACATGGGCAGTTATTTCACCTCACAGCTGCAGTGTCTCAGGAGGAGGGGACTCACATCTCTGAGGAGCAGCATCGCTGTGTGACGGTGCTTGTTGTGTTTTTGCCGAGCCAAATTGCCTGTGGTCTCTCAGTGAGGAAGTCGAGCAGCCAATCACAGAGGGAAGTGTTCAGGCCCAGCCTGTCCAGTTTGTGTTATTCTAAAATAGCAGTTTTTGTGTCCAGTGTGCAGGCTGAATGGAGGGTAGAGGAACCTGCATTATCATTTGAACAGTTTGCCCGATATGCAAATTCATGTGAGGCTCAGAGTGTTAGGATCTGAGTTTTGGTTAGGCTGAGTGTCTCTAGTTCTGTGTGTGTGTGGAAGAGGGACTGTTTTTTTCATTTTGTGCCATTTTCTTCATTCAGGTTCATTCTGGGTCATTTTGAGATCAGAGGCACCTTTGATTTGAAATGTTCTCCTTGTGTCTCATTCTCGTTTGTTTCCTGTATCTAAGGTTACTTGTAAGGTGGGACTTGAGGAAAAGAAATGTAGGTCTTTGTGTTCCGTAAGTTTGTGTGTTTCCTTGTCATTTCTGGTCTTTGTTTCCTTTTGGAGGCACGTGCAGAACCCCTGAGTGAGTGGGCTGGGTATTAGTGACCTGCAGTGCAGGCCAGACCAACTAGCTAGTGGTGCTGGAGCTGAACTCATTTTTCGGCTGAGCACTGAGCACTTGGCACCGGCACCCGGTCAGTGGAAAAAGGGCTTTAGTGAGCTGAGATCACACAGGGAGTTCATGTGTGATCCCAAATGTGGGACTCAGGGGACCGGACTTGAACTCAAAAGGCAGCGTTAAAGCTGAAGTTTCTTCTAAAAATACAAAAACAAGATAGGACTGAAAACCAGAACAAGGGGGCACACAGCATGAGAGAGGGAAACTGAGGGCCTAAATACACACAGGGTAATCACAGCTGGAGAAAACAAGACACAGATGAACAGAATCTAGCTAACAAGACACAGGGAAGTAAAACTGAACGCAGCACATATGAGACGAGCAAAAATAAAACAGGAAGTAAGTAAACACCAAACAGAGACAGAGACTTGGGAACAAGACATGGGAGAGGAGGCAGGAAAAGTAGAACTCGGGGAGCAAAATAACTAGAGACTCCTGCACATAATCCACAATATGGTTACAGGAACAGAGGAGATCATTAATAAGAAAAAATGCTTCTCGCCTAATAGACGTGTGTGTAACCAAGTGGGTGATGTCAGTTTACTGACACCAAAATCCTGGAAGAACCAGCCTAGATCTTCATAAGTACAGAGGAAACACACTCTAACACGGGCATTTCACTCCAAATCAGCCAAAGGTGCAAAGATTTACACACAGAAAGTTGATTAAAGCTAAAATTAAGTTCTAAAATCGTTTTTTCATCTGTAGTGTTTTTGTCTGTTGTCTCTGTTTTTGCAGAAAATGAAGGACAGGTTTGTCTTTATCTCATCAGAAAGAGGAAAAAACGACGCTGAAGTCATCGCCAAGCATATGTAAGATTCTTCCTTTTCCTCTGTTTTTTCTCATCATCCTCCGGCACCTCTTTTTTATTTGTTTTATTCCCACTCCTCCATCTGTGATGTTAATCCTCCCCCTCCCTTCTGAATGAAGCTACAGCACCCACTTTGTCCACAATCATGAACCGAAGGATAGAGGAGCGGTGGTATCGTTTTTTAGGCTTGAGGGAGTCATATAATATCATATAATATCTGTGAAAGATTTTGGAGAACTGTATAACTCATTCACTCAGCAAACTACCAAAGCTTCTGTTTTTACAGAGGTGCTCACAGCTGCTGAAAATCAATTACAGAAGTCATGAGCATTTATTAGCAGCGCCTGGCTGCAGCGTCCCCTGTTAGTTCCCATGGAAGCAGTAAGGGTGGACTTGGTTTTTCACAGGACTGAAACTAAATGTAGCTCCACCTTGAGCAGCAAAATGCTGACTGATATTCAACAAATACCTTTACGTGCAGTTTAATTGGGAATGGTGAGGTATGATTAGTCAGGGAGGAATTTCCCTTTTTCACCTCCACTTTCTAACTTCAATCTTCACCATTTTGATCTTTTTCTTTCACAGCTCCTGATTCTCCTCATCCTTCTGACTTTCCTCCTCTTTGTCCTCGTTTCCCTTTTCTCCCCTTCTTCTTTTTTTATTTGCCTCATTTTCCTTCTCTTTCCACTTTGTTGCATTTCCTCCTTTTCTTGCTCTTCTCACCTCCTCTGCATCCTCCCTTCCCTCCTCTGCTTCTGCTGCTTCTCTAATGTCTCCTCTTCCTCTTGTTTTTCCTGTTTCCCTTCCCATCCTCCCTTCTTGTTTTCTTCCTCTTCATTACCCTTCTTCTTATTTTCTCGCTCCTCCTCATTATGCAACTTTGCCTCATCCCTGTCAAGTCCCCCCCCCCCCCCCCCCCCCACACCCCCCCACACACACCCCCTATTAAGTTTTAAACAAACCCCCCCCTCCGAGTGTCGCGCCTATATTTAAAAC
>VUQK01018670.1:6550-23186 GCA_015106715.1 Bujurquina vittata | reverse complement strand
CTGCAGGCTTAAAAATCTCTAACTGAAAACTCATTTTTCATTCCATATACAGGGTCTTTTTAAAAAAAAAAAAAAAAAGCAGCTCCTTGAAATGACACCTTTTTTTGGTTTTGTTTTTAAATAACATGTTTTAGATCTTTCACATTTAGTTCTTTATACTGTAGAACACACCTGAATATACTGGTAAAACACTTGAAGTGTTTCACCAGTATTTCCACTGTTTGTTTCTCCTGAGCCCAACATTGTCCGTCTGGCACTGGGTTAATCAGGTTTTAATTTTGATTTGATTGATTCTCAGAGCTGCCTCTCACTGAAGATTCAGCTTCTCTCTTATGTTGTTACACTGTCAAGAGGAAAATGAATAACTTTAAGTGTGAAAGAGAAATAATTTTTTTTTTTGTTTGTAGTTGTAATTATCTTGGCAGAGGTTTCATATTCTATGTGCCCTTTATAACAGCAGTGAGCCATGGGAGATTCTTTACAATACCTCTAATGACAAATGAGACAAACCATCAGCAAACCTTTGTGCTATTGTATGCGACACAAAGTGCTCGGTGTATACTTACCTGTACCCATCTTTCAAAGTACAAGGATCACTGCAATTTCCTCCCAGTCCATCTCTGCATTTCCTAACTCATATTCATGCAGTGATTAAATCTGATGTCTAATCTGTTATAAATCTTTATTTTTAACTTCCTTGATACGCTCATCAAAGACACAGTCACACTTCTGAGCCACCACTTCATCCTGCACAAGTGGCCATTTAGACACACACACACACACACACAGAAAATGGATCTGGGAATAGCTATCGTTCCCACACCACCTGAACTCCTTTTTGTTGTCTTTAGTGTTGCAGATATGATCAGTTGATTTTGGGCCAGTCGTTGTAGTCTTAGGAGGCATGGATATAGCAGGGTATCTGGGATCGTACTAGATGAGAGAAGGAAAAGGATATGGTGTTGTCTCTGTATCTGCCTCCAGCCTGTAAAAGCAAACATACAGCCTGCATGCCGGCTTGGAACAAAGGCCAGTTCATTCATGTGGCAGAAGCAGTGTTTTACTGCAAATCAGTATTTGTATGACTTCTTGACTAAGCCATAAAAGGGATATTATTCACACTTTGAACAGATGAATGAAATCAATACTTAAGGCTGTCCTTGACCTTGATGATTACAGCACTTGTTTCCTTTTCAATTTACTAAGCCACATTTGCATTTTCTTGACAAGTAGCATAGACAGCTGTAGTGCTATGACGAGTGACAAAAAAATATGCAATTTGTGTTAGGGAATTTAAACATTCCAATAGGGATATATATCTATTCCAATATTTATATATTCAGTGTATATATACGCTGCACCTGGGCAAGACCCCAAGCTCTGCAGGCTGTGCAGAGATCATCCAGCACATAACAGCAGGGTGCAACATGCTAGCATGCAGGGCATACCTGGAATGCCCTAACAAAGTGGCTAGCATCGTATACAGGAACATCTGTGCCGAGTGTGGACTGGAAGCCCAGAGGTCAAAATGGGATACACCCCCACGGCTGGTTGAGAATGGCAGAGCTAAGATCCTGTGGGACTTCCAGGTACAGACAGACAAACTGGTGATGGCTAACCAACCGGACATCGTAGTGGTGGAGAGTGAAAAGGCCGTAGTGATAGATGTAGCAATACAGAGCTACAGAGAGGCTCAATAAATTCCAAGGATGGAGAGAAATGCTCGACATGATGTGGAAGATGAGGGTAACAGTGGTCTCCGTGGTAATCGTAACACTTGGGGAAGATTCCACCAGATTCCAGGAACGACATCCGAGATCTGTGTTCAGAAGAGCACAGCTCCAGGAACAGCTAAGACACTGCACAGGACCCTCAAGCTCCCAGGCCTCTGGTAGAGCTTAATGAAAAAACAAAGACCACCCACAGCGCGAGTGGGGATTTTTTTACCTCCCAGATCACTAAGAACACGTCATCTGTGCTGACTCTGGATGTGTCCTTGAGAGCGTCTGGTTTACATAATACATTCCACTCAATTTTGAACTTCAGCAGGTCACGTTGACCATGTCTCCATGACTAAATGTACTGAGTTACTGCCATGTGATTGGCTGATTAGGCATTTGCATTAGCAAGCCACTGAACAGGTGTACGGTTCTTATTTTAGGATTTGCAGTGCTTATATGCGGCGTGTATTTCACAGTGTCTTACAATGTGTGTAAATATAATGAAAGGACATTTTGTACCCTCGGCAGCATTCCTGAAATGTTCTTTTTAAAAAGAAAAAAAATTAAAGAAAGAAGATATGGTGGGCCAAAACACTGAACGCGCTGTTGGTTTCAAAATGCTTCTAAACACAAAAGCACATTGTGTGTCTGGATGCTGTGTTTACTCTCCTCACTCCAGAATTATGGCTGAGGTAAAGCTTCACACCATAATGATGGTGCCTTCACACATAAAATGTGTGTAGGAGAAAAAGAGCAACAAAGGTCTTTGATGTGACGTTATCTTCTTAGTCATGCGGGTTTTTCTGCAGTGTTGAAACTGTAGCATCATGAAACAATGCCACATTGTGCTGTGATGATAGTTGGCTACCTGTCTTTGAATGGCAAGTCCTTGCAAACCATTCCCATGAATCTCCTGGTGAGAACTGAGCTGAGACTGACTCACTCATTTGTGTGAAGTGGCGACATGCTGGAGGCTCCGCGGGATTTCTCCGTCAAGCTCCGATCACGATTCAGTGGTATTCCTACTTCACAGGCTTTGCTTCGCTCCCATGCCGCATATCACTGAAGATAGGAGTCATACATTAAACCATGTCACAGTAAAAAGTCATCACGTCTCTTGTAATATTGGTGAGCACCGGCAAGTTAGGATTAGCTGATCAAGCCTTTGAAAATCATGAAGCATAACAGCTTTTGTCGAATATACAAGAGTTTAAGTTCCAATTTGTTAGGATGCAGGACGGAAGGCACACCATGCAGGCATTTCTCTTTTTAAATCTCATATCTGTCACTATAGCTTTAGCTGATGCTGAGAGCGGACGTGCATTTGAAGCGTAGGGAAAGAAGAATCTTTGATTTATGGCGTTATGCATTTTAAAGAGAAGTATTGGCAAACCAATACAAGACCTGGCTTAGTCAGGAAGTTTTTATGAGGTGAATAAACAAATTTTAAGGTCTTGTTGCCCAATTACAAATGTCAAAATGTCATAAATCCAATTCTTCCTTAAGAACTTAATTATTGATAGAAGGTCTTTCACTCTGCTATTTGTTCTTGTCAATTTTAAGCCACCATGAGGTGTCAGCCGTGCGCTTCGAGTCTGTCAACTGTCACAGAGGTCACAGGCAATCAGATACATGAGTTTAGAAGTGTTAGTAGCAAATGTTACAGTGGTGCGTCCTTGGAGTAAATCGCTATAAAGTATAAAACTATAAAAAACACAAGGTAGTGCAAATTCAAAATCCAACATACTCAGCAGTTCAGGTTTCAACATGGAAAAAAGTGCGAATAAATAAATATGCTACCAAAGGTACACATTATTCCCTCTTAACTGTGAGTGTCTTGGCTATGCGAGTGCAAATTTCAACTCAAACACATTCGCACGTTGAGGTGTTGCACTCAGGCGAGTGTCGAAATTACATCCCAGAGTCTCAAAGTGTTTGCCTGAACGTGCTTGTTCCTTTGAGCGGGCATGGCCGTTTCCCTTTGAGTCTTGCGTTATTGTGCATCATCCCCGTGTCACCGTTCCTTTCGATTGAACCGCAGTCTAATTCATATTTTGTCCTGTCTTTTTTTTTTTTCTTCTTCTTCTTCACCCAGCTGCCATTCAGGTGGAAATTACTCCACCACAAGGGGAGATCAGCGTGGGAGAGTCCAAATTTTTCCTCTGCAACGGTAAGAGTGATCTTTCTACATCCCTCATTTAGCACATCTTCATGCAAATGTCACCTCATCTTGCAATATTGGTAGTATTTATTGAGGTAATTTGATGAAAGTAATACAAGTTAGGTTAAATAATGAGATTGGTCTACTAGAGGGGAAAAAAAAATCACAAGGGTAAATTGAAGAGTTTATTCTGAGGAGGTGGTGGGAAAATGAGATCCGAGTCATGTAAGAGAGAAGGCGTAGAAGAGGTGGGAGAGCGGTGCAGTCTGAAAAGATAATGAGATAGAGGTCTCACATTTTCTCTGTGCATTTGTCAGCTTGTCTGGGATGCGGGTGCTATGTACAAAAGGCATAGAACATATCCTTAAATTTTCTGATTATTTAAATTCATTTGTTTGGGCTTATTTGGCCAGCTTACTTTTGCCCCTCTGGCACTATAAAACAAAGACGACCGGGACTGAATAAAAAGCATGCCGTGGCCCCTAATGAGGGGTCGTCTAGCACGAAACATTTCCAGGCATGTTTTAACCTCATTGTTTGCCGTTTCATTCCCTCTGTTCTAAAAGTGTTCGGTCATCTTGAAGCTGGAGACTTGTGACAGGAGATGAATGTATCCAATAAGGATGCAACACTACACTGAGGGTAGGGAAGGACCATGATAGCTGACACAATGATACAAAGTGACTTCTCATGTCTTCTTTGAATCTTTATAATATTCATTTATGTGAAAACAGGGCAGCACAGTCAGTGACATGGTGGTTAGCATTGTTGGCTCACAGTAAGAAGGTCCTAGGTTTAGGCCGGGCCTTTCTGTGTGGAGTTTGCACGTTCTACCCGTGGGTTCCTCCCGCAGTTCAAAGACATGCAGTTAGTGGAGTTAGGTTAACTGGTGATTCTGAATTGGTCGTAGGTGCGAATATGAATGGCTGGCTGTGTCTGTGTTAGGCCTGTGACAGGCTGGCGGCTTGTCTAGGGTGCACCCTGCCTCTCGCCCTAGGGCAGCTGGAATAGGCATGACCAATTTAGGCTAAGCTTTAGCAGTCGTACACATGCTGTCACATTTGACTCTACAATACTTTGGTATACAGAGGAGTTCGTGGCTGACTCAGTGACTGCAAGCTGCCCAGGTCCTGTGGCTGCAGAACAAGCCCCAGTCGTCACGCCTCCACCACTGTGCTTCACAGGTGGTACGAGGTGTTTGTGCTGATATGCTGTGTTTGGTTAATGTGCTTCACGGCCAAACATCTCCACTTTGGGTTTGTCTGTCCAAAGAACCCTGCCAAGCAAGCAAGCCGCACCGTGCTTGTTCAGTCTCTTTCTAATTGGACTGTCGTGAACTTTAACATGCTAACTGAGGCCTGTAGAGGCTGAGATGTAGCTCTTGGGTTTCTCTGAGCGTTGCATGATCTAACCTTGCTGGTGTGTCAGCTCCTGGGAGTATTGTGGCGTTGTGTTAACAATGTGTTTTTCACATGATTGCATTGAGGCCTGTGAAAACTTTCTTTTTCATATACAGTAAGTGTGGGGAGCAGTAGATGCAATCAAGTTTTGTCTTTTTTTTTCCCCTGTAATTTGAGCAAAACTTAAGGTAATTATATTTTTAAAAAGTATCCACTTCACTCCCACTAATGACCTCTTGCTTCACTGCTTTTAGCTGAATATTTCTGAATGAAGAATGCATAATTTTGAATTCAAATTCATCTGTTTTCAAAGGGTGTCAAAATAGATTTGGAGCTATTTGCACTCCTTGAGGGAAGAGATAGCATTAAAATGTTTCAGGGAAACAAAAACTGCCTCTGCTTGTGCTCGTCTTTTTAAAAAAAAAAAACGAGTGATGTTGAAAAGTTTTTTGATTTTTCTTTTAGTGAATGTTTCCTCCTACCGAATAATCCTACAGAGGAAAGAGAAATAGTTCATACGTCTCTTTTTATGTTTTGCCGTGCGCGCTCAGCCTGCTCTGGAATTAAAAAACATCGACCGGATGGAAACAGAATTTGATTTTGCAGTAATATTTATATGAATTCCAGGCTATCTTCACACCAAGAATTCCCAATTTACACTTTGATATTTTCCGCTCAAATTATGATTCATCTTTCGCTTTGAGCTTATTTTCACTCGAACTTTATCACAAGAGCAAAGCCTTGCAATGATATAGATATAGGGAAACGAGGAGCTACAAATACATCATTCTGGTATTCTGATATGAACACCTGCTGTCAGTGAAGTGTGCTTTTCTTCTGTCACTTGGACACACACACACACACACTGCTAGAAACATCAAAATTCACTCATCCCAGTGCTCATCAAATATTAATAGTGCTCATGTCTGAATTTGATATTTTTAAAATAAGCAGATATAAATTAAGACACATACTTACTGGGATGAGGTGTAGGAGGGCCATGACAAAGGCATATCTTTAATTTCCTTGACAGAACCCTCTCAAAGGGATTAATAAAGTTTAATCTAATCTAATCTAATCTAGGCTCATGCAAAGTGACACAAGTGCAAAACAGAATTACACATTTCAGCATCAATCCTGGACTTCATTAAAGTATTCTGTCTTTCCTTGCTCATTGTTTATTTCCTGTTTTCTAGTGGTAGGAGATGCTAGAGACATCGACTGGTACGCCCCCAATGGCGACAAGATCCTCCCCAACAGGCCAGACATTTTTGTGAGCCGCACCGATGAGGCCACGTCGACTCTCACCATATACCACGCCAACGTGGACAGCGCCGGCATCTACAAGTGTGTGGCAAAGGATGGGGACAAGGAAGCCCAGGCCAC
The DNA here is from genome assembly GCA_015106715.1 of Bujurquina vittata. Taxonomy (NCBI): domain Eukaryota; kingdom Metazoa; phylum Chordata; class Actinopteri; order Cichliformes; family Cichlidae; genus Bujurquina; species Bujurquina vittata. The sequence goes on along the minus strand of VUQK01018670.1, from coordinate 16,518 downwards.
TGTCCAAGTAAAGATCTTCCGTAAGTGCCGTCACCCTCAGTTTATTCGCTATCTGAAACAAACAGTTTAAGCATCCATCTCTTTAAGTCAGCTTTCCTCCAGCTGGCAGCTCGCAGGCGTGACAGGCTGAGATGACTATAGCAAGGACTGCACTCCCTCTAACATGCTGGCAACTGAGCGTTTGGTTTTTGGCTCATGGGGATTATTTGTACATACACTGACCTGATTATTCGAAACTTCAAACTTAGTGAACCAACAGAGTCTGTAACAGAAACCTTTAGCATCTGCTACAAATAAATTGTAGCTTTTAAAGATTTTTTTGGACGTGTCAGTGTCGGTGTTAATAAATGTATGAAAATGAGTGAATTTCCCCACAGAAAAGATCACGTTCGAGAATGCTCCCAGCCCGCAGGAGTTCACTGAGGGTGATGATGCCGACATAGTCTGCGACGTTGTCAGTTCACCACCACCCACCATTATTTGGAAGCAGAAGGGCTTGAAGATCCAAGCTGCCAAAGACGGTGAGTCAGTACAAATTTAAAAAAGAAGAAATATGCCCTACTGTTCAGCTGCTTTCTCACCTCCAGCCTGCCATTCCATCTTCTTAACTCCCTGAGCAGTCACCTTACCTCCCTGCCAATGCTTTTTGCCAGTTCATGCTTTCCAATCAATTTGCCACACCATTCCTCATCTCCTTCTCCTACTGCCCATCATCTATGAACAAAGCCAGTCATTTTCAGGGGGAAAGTAGTTTTAGACCTCATAGATGATGCGTGAACATGGAAATTGTATTTTTGGGCCTAGCAAGAGGTGGTTATTGTAACTAGAAAATGTGTCTGAGGACACACTGGAGCTTAATTTCTCCAAATAAAATAAAGGAGGAACTATAGCTGAAAAAAATCTGAAAAACTGAGCAGTTTTTTTTTTTTTTTCTTTCTTGAGGGGGAAAGGCGGGAAAAGACTAGAATAACTTGCAGTGCAATCTAAGAGTGCTACAGCTGTCACTAACAAAAGAAAGACCCATTGCAATTGATACCAATCTGCTGTTCTGCTGCTTCCCGTAGAACTCGGGACCCAAAAAGCAGGAGACAGAAAATGAGAAACCAGAGAAAATTAACTATTGAAGTATAACGGGAAACAACCATAATAGGAAAACGAGGAGTAAACACATAATAATAAAGTCAAGGCAGGAAGCCGAAATGTTAAAAATACTCCAAAACTGATATTAATAACACGAAAAACTGGAAGCAGGAAATCCCCCCCCCCCCAAAAAAAGCCTACTTTGTGCAGTAAAGCAGAAACTTAACAGAATCTGACATTCACTAATATAAAAAGCATAACAGAGCCCATGGATCATGACACTCCATCCTTATGGTTTCCATATATGCGTGTGAAAGTGTCAGGCGGCCCCAGAATAGAGCCTCACTCCCAGCAGAATTAACAGCATGTGGAAAAACAATTTTCTTTGGACTGAAATCAGTTTTTGCCCCTATTTAAAATGCTAAAAGTCATGCAACAAATGCGCCCATGTACACTGCAACTGCCCATTGTGTAGTTCGGGAGCATGTTCACGTTAGGTGTTCCTTGTTTTGGATCTTGTCCATATGCCACTTTAATATATCACAAACTTACCGCCTTAATGCTTGAAAGGAACATCTGAAAGGGATTTTGTTTGCTCCTCTATGGAGAAAGGAAGCTGTAATGAGTTTTAATTTCCCTGTGTTACCATGGTTCCCTCGTATTAAACCGTGTCACACGAACAGCAAAAAGAAAAAGAAAAGAAAAAAAAACGTTTCAAAAATCTATAAAAAGTTCTCAGACCATTCTTGTATTATAATCCCTTTCTCCGTTGTTCTGAAGCGTCTCAGCTTTGCCAGTAAGCACACTTCGGAGCTGTGAAAGCGTGGCACAGCGATGTGGTATTTAGCTCAGCTGTGGAGAAACTGAGTGTACGTACAGAACATATAAAACAGTTAGTGCTGCTGCAGGAATGGAGGGGCATGGATCAGCGGCCTTCTGTATAAGATGAAATTATGAGCTTTTCAGCGTTTGTTCCCTTCTGCCCAAAAATATGAGGAAGGCCTAAATTCATGTAAAATATTTGGTAACCGTTTAATCTGGCTGTGGCTCCTTTCTCGGGAGGAGCATTGACAAAATTGGTCCAAACCAGCTTTGGCTTAGCAAGTTCAGTCAAAAGCTAGGATCTGGTGTGGGTGTTGGACATGAAACAGGAGTCTGGGCTTTGTTTCACACTTGAACTGGGCCTATTTTAACCTGAAAGTAACCCCTCCCTCGGTGACCGCTGGAGAGCCTGGAGTCACCGCACTGTTGTGCTAAGCCTGCTTTTGTTCTTGGATTCCTGTCAAGGAATGTGTTTTTCACTGGAAAAGCCACTAATTGTAACCGACACTGAAAACTAAAAACTGCTTATGCAATTTTGTTCGGAGCAGCAGCTGACCTAACCCTATTCTGCATGTTGCACAGTGAAAAATTCCAGCGGGAACTTTTCCTTCTAAAATGTGTCATGGTGACCTGAGTAAGGGCTGTTTGTCTCTTCTTTTAGACTTTTAATGCTTTTGAACTTTTCAGTTTATTGTGCGCCTCATTGTTACTTTGATGGGAGAAGTAGTAGCAAATAAATCATTTGGTTAGACGATGCTGAGATTTTGTTGACAAGTAGCTAGGGGCAAATATAAGTGGTAGAATAAGAATTATGTCTTCCAAAATGGAATCTAAAGCATGGAATTTAAATAGATTTAAATAAGCATTTTAAGTTTCTCAAACCTTTTTTCTTACACTACGTCAATTGACATATTGGTGTGCCGTGGTAACCATAGTCGAGGTGGAATTGCTGGAGAAATAAGTTGCATCCAGCCGGAAATATCTTTTTAATGACTCCTCAAGGCATATGATGTCTAGATTGTGGATTTTGATAAATGCTGGAGACTTTTTTTCTTAACAATGTGTGAGGAAAAAACACCACGTGTCTCTTAAGACAGCTCGCTCTGTTACTGAGCGCTGCTTAATTAGAGGTGCAGCACTTTGCCAGACTCTGCACTTGGTTCAAACACTGATGAAATGTGTTTGCAGTAGGCAGAGTGTCACGCAGCTCTCTTGATGTTTTTCTAAAAATTTGGAATGATTTTCTTAATATGGCCTCAACTTCCTGTCTGAGTATTTCATCTTAGTGTACACAATATTAAACCTATGCATGCAGTCAATTAATGAAAACATTATCTTTTGAAAAATCTTAAACTGTATGCAATACGCTTTTTGTTCTTTCCCTTTTTTCCCCTCTTGCTTTAGTTCGATTCAAGATCATGGATAATGGCCATCTGCAGATCCGCGGCATTAAGAAGACAGATGAGGGCATATATACTTGTGAGGCTCGTGTCATGGCCAGGGGAGAGATTGACTTCAGGACGATGAAGGTCATTGTGAACGGTGAGCGCTGCCTCTGCACCCTGCCTGCCCTGTTGTTCATCAATATTTGTTTTTTGGTTTAACGGAGCAAGGACGCAGTAATGAGCCTGATGCTTCTAGAATCCTTCAACGTTTTTCGCTGCCCGAACGATGTTGGTCAGATCATCTGCCCATCTTCTTCAAGTTTCTGGTCCACATAATTCAAATTCAAACAACTGCAGAGCAGAATGGTTTGTGGGGTTCTCAGAAAATAGTTTGGCTTTTGCTGATGCTGACCTTTAATGACCTTTAACATTATCCCCAAATTGCTTTTAAATATCAAACTCCTTTCACTGTCAGCATGGAGAATTCTGGAAAATATAAAAACAGCTTTGGAGCAACTTCCTTGAGAAAATGTCACTTCTTAGAAAATACACTGTAGATGTTCAATGATGAAAATACATTTATGAATTTTAGGAAATATCTCTTAAACTACATTTTAGGCCTGAAAAGTCCAACAAAGTCAATTTCACATCCACACCTAGTGTCACAATCTAAATCCTCACTGGAAGAAACATGAAGTGCATTATGGGTAAACTTTACAGCCATTTATATCACAGGTTCATAGAAGAGGTCTCATTTTTAGGATGTTTTTTTACTCTTTTTTTCATCGTTTGGTTAATTTTATATGGAAAGGTAAAAGATAAGCTCTAATACCTCAGAGAAAGCTACGTGAATGAGGAGTGCCATCAGGTTTGTGCTTTACTGTTAAAAAGCTCAAAGTTCTGTATAGCGCAGTAAGACTTTGTCAAGAGCAGGAATGCGTTACGTGTGCGAGTTTGTCGTGTCGACTTCAAGTTTTGCTTACTTTAAAAAAAGAACAAAAAATCTGAAAGTTTAAAGTTACATATCTATCTCTTTACATATGATGCACGCCTTTGTTGTGTGAAATTCAGATTAACCGTGCACTCGTATTATTCTGTCATTGTTCTCTTTTTCAGTGCTTCCCACCATCCGTGCCAGGCAGCCAGAAGTCAACGCTACAGCAGACATTGGTAGTTCTGCTTTACTGGCTTGTGATGCGGATGGTTTCCCGGAGCCCACCGTTACCTGGGCACAGTACGTCACTCACTGTTTCTGTGTGTCTGTGGTGATGAAGCAGATCACATCAGGAGTAGCCCCGAGGTTCCGATAAAATGAAGCGCCTCCTCCTCCTGTTCTTGACCTCGAAATAAGCAAGTTATAGTCGGAAAAATCATATGAATAATAATGAATTAGGAAAAGCTATGCTCGGTGCTTTGTAAAGCTCTCCACATCCAAAACTTCAAAGGCAAACCAAACCAACAAGAAATACTGAAAGCAACACAAAAGATTTGAACATGAAATTCCTCCCCCCCCACCCCCCCGAAGCAATCTGCCAAGCAGGTAAAAGCAGCCTGATAAGATTAAGCTGAGATGAATGATATGTGCGGTAGAGCAGCGGAAGACAAACTATGCACTATACAGTGTACTAATACTTAAAGCACATAGAGGGCTTATATTAATTCCAGCTTTTCAATGGGAGCTCCTTATAACTCACACTCATTAGTATTCATTAAGGAGCGGGAGATTTATATACCGCTACCTTTTGCTTTTTCATTTGTGCAGTCCATTTATGACAGAATGATACGGAGAGATATTCTGACGGCTTTTTACCTTAATGATGGAAATCTGTGTAATAACGTTCACAGGAAAAGGGTAAATGAGTCACATGTTCTGCCTGTTACTAGATAAAGGGTTGATGGGACAGATCTGCATCTGCGTAAGATTTTGTCTCGCTGAAACTTCATTCCATGGCAATTAGGAATTTGCTATGCTACTTTAATGGCTGCAGTTTACATTTACAGGTCAGTTCAGCTAGTTATAAACGTCCCTGATCAAAAACCTCAGGGTTTGTTTGTTTCTTATCTTTGGTGCAAGAAGGAGCATCAATTTAACAGTGACACTTTTATAAGAGCAAGGCTACCCTTCAGCAACAGGATGTACTCTGCAGCCCAAATTACAAATGGATCAGAAACCTGTGTAGGTACACATCTCAAGGTAGCTGTCAGACTGTCTCTGGCTGCTGGACACAGTTATAATAAAGAAATACTAAATGACTGCCTACAGTGGCCGGACCAGATTTGGGATGTTGCATTGAATCTAACTCGTCTTTTCTTTGAAGTAGCAGAAGTGGAGCAGCATATTGTTTTTTTCTGATTAAAAGAAAATGTGCTAAATAAATTTAGCTCCAGTGAAGCCTTCAGTACAACTGGAGGTGCAAATTGCATGTTTCAGCTTTAGCAATCTGCCACCACTTGTGGCTTTTGCGCCTCTTCCTAAAGCGAGCCTCACGAGCAAGTCTGAGCTAATCTTGCTGGTGATCGCTAAATTAAGCAAACGATTTTGGCATCCCAGTCAGTCCCCTTTGTTCTTGTGTTCGTACCGCCTTTCACTTACACGCGACACATTTCAGGGTGTCACTTTTGTAAAATAGCTGTAAATACGGAATTAATATAAATGTCGACTATAAATTGTTGTGTGCGAGAAGCTGTGTAATTTCATTTGGGTTTTCACTCAGTGTAGGCCGTTTAAAATTCCGTTTTGATTTGCACAGCGCATGAAAACATGCTGAATCTGCAATCTCGCTTGTGCCCTTTAATATGCCCTTTGTTAATATATATATTTGTAGGGATTATGAGATTTAACTACTGCATAGGTCAACAAGCAGGACAAAACCTACAGTGAATACACAAAATACCACATATTGGTAGTGGGCACCTGGTTTGTGTTTAATAAAGTGCTGGCGATTAAAGAACTGGTTTACGTAGAAAAAACTCTTTGCAACTAACTTAATAAGGATTGATGATTTTAAACACAAACTTAATGCATCTACTATCAGCTGGAATAGTAGCTTTATTCATTCTGGATGTGAGCTGCTTTGCGACCACCGAGTTGTGCAGATTTATGTTTTCGTGGAGAGAAAACTGAGGATGTCAGCCTGAACGTGCTCTCTCATGCAGCTGTTTGCTTAGTGCATGTTAATATTCTTGGCGCATCATTCATGTCTCCATCCAGCAGCAACACTGCTGTGAGGAGGAACCTTTAGACAAAGCATTATTATATATGTGAGTAAATAAGATGACTGAACTCAAATGCTGTTCACAGCGGCAAAGCTAATGGGTGGTGTGGTTTTTGACACTGAGGAAGATGCAGGTCCTGGCCAGAAGAGGGTTAAGATGGACAGGAAGGTTGTTTGGAGGATAGATGTGTGAGGCAGTGGAAAAACAGAGGGGTAAGGCTCTATTTGTTCTAGTTGCTGACAGGGCTGTCATTCACTGTCTGGCTGCTGGAGCAATGCTGCTACTCCAGGTCTGCAAACACTTAATTCACTAGAAAAAAAGATTCCCACCTCCAGTGAAAGTTTGGCTCCCGAGAGCAACCGAGTGTTTTGGTGAAATCTAAAAGAAACAGGCATCATTGTACAATTGGTGTACGACCTTCTTAAAAACAAGGCTGAAGGGGAACAAATGCAAACTGAATGTGTGGAAATGTTGGAGGTGTACTTAGAAGCATTCAGTACAGGACAGCATTTTTGGTCTTCCAGCCTTTGTCGTCTGCGGGCTGCTTACTTCAGTAGATAAAGCCCCAACTGTTCTTTGTCAGTGAGCTCAGAAACTTATTTGTAGGCTCCTCGAGTGAATGCACATCACCTGGAAACTTGTCTTTTCTTCTTTTTCCCCCCCTCGCTACAGTAACAATGTTGTCCTTGAAACGGGGGATAAGTACAGCCTCAATGAGGATGGTTCAGAATTGGTAATAAAACATGTGACCAAAGTGGACGAAGGGGATTACACTTGCATCGCCAAGAACAAGGCGGGAGAGAACACCGAGGAAGTCAGCCTGAATGTGTTTGGTAAGAACATAACGCAGTTTGCTTATGATTAGCTGTGCATAAAAAAAAAAAACCCACTGTGGCTGTTTTTACTACCTCTGACATTATTTTTTGTGGTACTTAGTGGCATTTGCCGTACACTCTTATACAGCTTTCCCAGTGGCTGGGTGCACAGCGTGAAACATACAGCGTGTACTATTGAAAACTAATTTAGCACCCCACGCTAGAGTTTCTCTTCATGAGGAAATTATGTAATCGTGTGCTTGTGGCTCTGTTATAAGTCAGTGGGGTATGAAACCACAACCCTAATGAAGCACGTCTGTATTCCTTGCCACAGTAATACCAAAGTATCTTCATCAGCAGTGGATCAAATGACCGTGTCACAATGACCTAATCATTTGACTACATATACTCATGGGCCAGGAGCTGATGAGTTTATGTGATCAGCTGAACATCAGAATTTTTCCGCCTTTACTACGAAACCCAGCCAATGGAAAGAGGGGCAGATATCTAGCGACCATGCCGGTTAGAATAAAGGAGGAGCATCTGTGTCTAGAAACCAGTTCTGATAACACTCTCTGTCCTCTCTCTAGTACAACCCAGCATTACATACCTGAATAACCAAACTGCTTCGGAGTTTGATGAACAAGTCACCATGACATGCGAGGCTTCGGGTGACCCCACACCCACCATATCCTGGAGTTTTGGGAACAAGGTTTTCACGGAAGGAGAACAGGTAGAATTCTTGTGTGGTAATGTCATAAAGACCCTTTTTTTTTGGTAATAGATGTTTTTGAGGAAAGGGGCACTGTTGCTAGGTAAAAGATTTTTTTAAATAAATACTGCAGTTATTTGAGGTATTTGCCAAAGCTCATTTTGTGCAAATGTTCCTCTTATTTGCAGTCCATGTGTGCATTTTAGGAACAAAACACTGAACAGTAAATAAAAAGCAGTCATTCTTATTGTCACTCAGAAAGGATCAGTTGGTGGAAAACTAGAATAAGATAATGTGCTCCATCTTAACAGAGTGCATATAATAGAGCATGTAATCTCTAGATGCTTTTAACAGTTGCTTTGCACTGGATGTGAAGAAGCTGTTATCAAATACGTTTCTTCTAAATTGTGACGTAAGTCAGGGAACAAAAAAAAAAGAAGACACGGCTTCGGTTTCAGTGTGCAAATATTCACGTGGACGTATTTGAGGAATGTTGTCGCCCGTTCACCGACTTTCCTGTTTTAATTAGGCCTTCAAATCCCATCAGTTATTTTTACTGCCATCACTTTCCATCTCGTATCATTAATAACTAATCAGATGGCCATTCAACTCAACGCACATGCTGGGAATGCAGCCAGAAGCGCTTATTAAACCCTTCATCGTTACTTGAGTGTGAACTTTGCACACTAAAGTTTTGACGCTGCCATCTTTGTCTCCGCGAACCTTCGACAGTCTCCTTGTGCACATCCCAAATGTTTTTAATCCTTTTTTGTGCGTTTGCATTGTGATTGATAGAGGGAGAGTGCATGCATTATTAACATCTTACACAGTACTTCACTGTCTTTTATTCGTTAGTTTTTAATGAAAATGTTTTTGTGAATTTACTATGAAAAGTAAATTTGAAGGAAATTAAACGAGAGCTGGAAAAAAAAAAAGAGAAGTGAAAATGATTTCTTTGGTATTAGCTTAATTATTACTATGAATCAGATTGTTTTGATTCCAGCTGTGCTCCTCTGGCAAACCGCTGTGATAATCCACTTTGGGAATGAGTGGGCACTTTTTTCCCAGGATGAACATGATGTGAGTAAAGCAGCCACATAAGGGTTATGGATCTTTGTCACGCCTTGGCGTATATCCTAGTTTTCCTCTTCACGTCCTTCAGGAGCTCTGGAGATAACGCTGGATTAAAGCTTTGCTTATAGGACACGGTAAAAGGCTTCTTAAGACGTGTAAGCTATGAACACCGTTCCTTTCCTTATTTCCTCCCTTACAGTGGTCATGGCGTTCTGGCAGTTGCCAGCCCGGTGAGAGAGTCTCATCCAAAGTCTATTGTTATGCTCTTATCAGCTCATTAAAATTGTATAATTTTGAAAAATCCATCTTAACGGTCTATTCTGACAATGCACATTGTGCTAGCAGCAAACAGATTAGTCACTTCAGAGGGGTAATTTTCTGTGAATGCAGTAAACAGTATTAAGATAATTACCTTGCCGCCTCTACCAGGATTTTGGATTCAGGAAAGACATTTGATACGTTGGTTTGTGATTCAGCTAGCGTTACCTACTGCTGCATGTTTATATTACTCCTAAAAGCACTAAAAGTTAGATGCTGTGTGTTTTCCTGATACACAGAACAGCTGGGTTATGGACTGGTTGCTGGCCCGAGGACATTTGCTGCAGAACAACCAAAAACGTGATGATTTGGCATCCAGCTTGTATATCTTTCTCTTGCTGCCAACAGTATGCTGGCATTTAATTAGGCATAACATAAGCTGTACCTTGTCACTACCAGAAGCATTTAGCATCGGGTGAAATTGCTTGGTCCGTTTTTTTGTTTTGTTGCCGAGAGACGTATACACTTTTTTTTTTTTTTTTTTTTTTTGTTGGGATATTTTTTCCCACACTGGTTTTCCCCCCCCACACAAACTTTTCAAAACAG
>VUQK01018669.1:0-17757 GCA_015106715.1 Bujurquina vittata | reverse complement strand
CTGTATAAATCAAATGCACCTTTCCTTTACAGCAGCATGCTTTGGCCCCTCCCTGAAAGCTTGAAGTCACTCGCTGCTTAATGCAGCTCCAGCCAAGATGGCAGAGGCCATTAGTCAGCAAGACCTATGCAGAAGAAATGGAGGCTGTTGGAGGCTGTGGAAGGAGCGGTAGCTGCCTTTGTCTCTGGGTTTCTAAGGATCTCTTGCCCAGTCTGCTTTTGGCGCCACATGACCGAGGTGGTGTTGGCTTGTTGGCTCTCCCTCAGTGTCTGTGGGACTACTGTGCAGATCCCCCAAGGGGCGCGAGTCTGATGATGCCTTTTCCTGCCTGTTGCTGCCCATTCTGCATGTAGTAGGGAGGCTGAGAGAGGGGAGGCAGAGGCCAGCTGTTGCCTTGTAAGCCGGGCTTTACGTCCACTGGCTTGCTCCTAACACCCTGCCAGACACCCATGTGTCCCTCCCCACCTTTTTTCTGCCATGTTCTATTTGTTTTTCATCCCCTATAAAAAGACTGAATACTTTTGTTTCCCCCCGATAAAATACATGTTATTAATCACATGTTCAGAAACACAGACTTGTGTTAGCAGGTAATGCAGAATTTGTTTTAACTATTTTGACCAGTCATTCTTTTGTGCATGATCTGCCCCTCCCAAAAGCAAAGCCGGGAGGAGCCGTGTAAATGCCTAATGTTCATTTCACAACGAATCCTGCTAAATTAATTAATTATAATTATTAGCCAAAAATAACCTTCATGATGCTTTCTGCCATAATCAGGCAGCTCTGTATACGAGCTAGCCTTAGTTCTTGTTTGGCCCGGCGGTGCACGTAGGAAGGTTGACATCTGTTGGCACTTAGTTCAATGTAAAGCTGATACAGCTTTTACACACTGCGTGTTGATGAGGCACATTCCTCTGCAGTGCGTGTGTGCATGCGCGTGCGTGCGTGCATGTGTTCATGCATGTGCACACACCTGTGTAGTGTGTTTTGACAGCTGTCTCCTCCCTCTCCATTCTCTGCAATCCCTCCTCAGCTGTCCACTGTGCAGAGAAAAGAAAAAAGGAACAGCTGACTTCACGGAGGCCCACAAATGACCTCTGTCCTGCATTTAACACACTTTTCTACATTTACGCACACTTTTAGCGCTGGCAAGTCTTGGCATCTTGTAAATTCCTTAATTGTTTCTCCCTTTCAGCCCCTTGAAATGCCTGCAGGGGACCGCATATATACCAGAACCGGTCTGGTGGGTTGGTGCGCAGGTTCTTTGCTTGCTTTCCACGGTAATGCTCATGATGTCATCTTTCTGTGATCTGGAAAACAGAGAACACTGAAAATTATTTACCAGGATAGACAGACAGATGGGCATGGGGGAGGAGGTGTCAGCCGGTGTCTTGCTCAAAGGCATTTCAGCGGTGCTGAACACCTGATGTTACTGTTTCTGTGTGTGGGAACGTGTCACGACAAATTTCAGTGACAGCCAACTTTAATTCTTGGTTGCTCATACTTCATAGATGCTAACAGCATCCTCGTGCTCTCGAATCCACGCAGGTATTGCTGTAATCAAAGATTCAGTCCTCTTCAGAGAGTACAGCTATTCAGAGTCTGCTTCCCACATAAGCAGGCTTAATTAAAGTGCATTGCAAAACTGTCTCTGTCCTAACACCATAAAGACATGCTTGTTTATGTCGGAGGATGCCATGTTTTTGATGGCAGCTGATTCTGTTACAGGTTCTTTTATGGAGCAGCCAGTTTTAGTTATATACTAATAACTCACTGACTTCACAAAACAACAACCGCCAAATCTTTGTTCTATTGTCCCCGTCCTCCATCTGCTTTTATTTTTATGCTGCTTAACAAACTGAGCAGTTTGGGGATGATCAAATAAAATAACTTGTAAGAGCTGATTTGGAAAATGAGCCGTGGGTCTTTTAAGGCCCCTTAACACGAGTGACACCTGATCGGTTAAAATATCCCCAAATAGAACTTGTGAGGGATCATACTGTCTCCACTTCTCACTGGCTGATGTCGCCTATTCTTCCTCTGTGTGTGTGTGTGTGTGTGGTTTGAGCTATCAAATTAAATCATGTGATTTTAGTATATTGTATTTCACTAAATAGTGATGAAGGCTCTGCTCTGCTCCATCCACCAGTCCTCATCCATTTTGTTTTCATGCCACAGATGGGTGATGCCAGTCAAGCTTATCAGTGTAAATCTGAAAGATGTGTGGAATAAGAAAATATTTTATGTCAATATTTTCATAGTGGCTCCTTTCATTGCACTCTCCAACTCGCATATCCTTGTGCGCTGCACTTACACACTCACGCAATTCTCCTTCAGCAAAGAGTGACACAGCCCTGATCTAACAGTGAATAATAACCCAAAGTTTGAAGGCATATGTTAATCAAATGCTAAAATTTGTGGACCAAAAGTTAAGCTTCGTGCACAAACTAACCAGTCAAGGCAACAGTAAATTGAACACCTCGTGTTTTGTAAGGTAAAAGAATTTGCGTGGTGTATAGCCTTGTATAACAGGTGAAAATGTTTTAAATGCAGCAGACATGTATTGATTCCTAAATGTAGCTAAAATCCATGTTGCTGTACAGCAACTCCATTTCACCCATTTCAAAGACACTGAACTCTCCCCCACTGAGTTAAAATATGATACATGAAATAAACTGTATGGGACCTGAGTTCAGAAGATAGAAGTTCAGAGACAAGCTTCAGAAACTCGGGGACAGACTGATGAGACAAAGATGAACAGTTTTCAAGGTGATGGAAAGGTAAACATTTAGAGAAAGTAAGGATCTGCTCATGATCCCAAACATACAAGCCTATCTGTAAAACACAGTGGAGGTGATGTCATGGCTTGGGCTTGAGCTGGGACTGGCTCATTGATCTTCATTGATGAACTCAGAAGTCTACAGAAACCTTTTATCTGTCAGTTTAAAGAAAGATGCAACCAAACTGAGAGATCCTTCATCATGCAGCGCGACAATTACCCCAAACACATTGCCAAAACTATGAAGGGGGTCATCAGAGGCAGGAAGTGGAAGTTTTAAGTCTGGCCTTGTCAACCTAGTCATCTTCTGAACTGCATATGGGATCCTGATGGAAATGCCTGGAAATAAAACCCGAGGTTTTGATCCCCTCCAAACTTTGTCAATCCCAAAAGGGACTGGCCTCACCGTTCCAGCACTTTTGGAGGGATGTGTATCTGTTTCAGTATTCCTGATTTTATTGCTAACTGTTTATTATTAAAATATGTTAAAATATAGTGTGTGCAAAAAACACACAAATAATGGCCAGCCGGCTGTGGAGGGTTAAAGTAGCATAATGAACATAGCATATGCACACTAAACATCAACAAATGTGCGCAGGGCGAATGTAGTCATAAAGTCACCATTCTGTGCTCAGTTTAACTGTCAAATGTACAAATATATACGATTGTATAAAATAATTATATATGCCATACAGGTGTTGGCTCTCAATTCACCCCAGGCAATGTTTATGCAAAGTTTCATCAAGATTGGTCCACTCATCTAGGAGGAGATGGGGAACATGCATACATACATAAATGCATACACTACGATCATTACAGCACATCGCTGAGGTCCTGATGTGATAGGAGCGCAGAGCAGCAGTGGAGAAGAACCTCCAAAACAAAGCATAACATTGCTTTCTTAATAAATACCCAGCTACAGTTACAGTTTGCTGACTCTGTTTCAAAATGTGTTTATTCTTCTGGCGATTACGTAGCATCTGTGCTGTTTGAGTGTCATGTCTCCTTATTATAATTTCTCTGAGGGCGGAAAAATGGTGTTTATTAGTGTTCAAATTTTAGTGTGACAGTAAGAACAGCATCAGTTAAATAAATTTTGTCACAATCAGCTGATTTTCAGAGCAGGTTCCCCTCGTCTCTTGATTCCACATGACTGGTTTCCTCGGTAACCAAGGAACTGTTGACGTCTTTAGCATCATGGGGCTTTCAAGTTACACACTGCATCACAAGACGACCTACTGAGTCCTGACTAATTCCACCAGAGGTTTCCTAAGGTTTGCTTTCTGTGCGTGTTTGCTTGCTCAAGGATGGCAGAAGTGCAGATACAGTATTTTCCAGATTGGCCTATCAACTGGTCAGTTAATCAATACGTAGATCAATGGGGGGAAAGGTTAATTGAGTCACAGTGCATGCAGAAATCAAAAAGCCTTTGAGTCCAAACGGACCAACTTTGTAAAGTCACGATACATGGAGGTTTTCCTCGTGACTGCTGCAATCAGAGTCGATTCAGAGGAAAAGAAAACACTGGCAGTTAGTCGTGGTGGAACAGCCCAGGGGCAGAAAAATGACAGGAATTAATTCACACATACACACTCGCAGGCGCTCCTGAAAGGGCCGTATTATGAGCAGAGAGTAGGAGAGTGAAGCTGGAAAATCTGGGTCTGGGAGAAGGGAACCGTTCTCGCTGTGTCTTTGGAAAATGGAGGGAAATTATCAACGACCGGAGCGTTATTTTCCCTTTTTTTTTCCACCCACGGACGGTTATGACTGACTTTGGTTTTCCTCATGTTTTGTTGTGGTGAATTATATTTAAATAATGTTTTCTGCACTCGTGTCTATGGCCAGAAATACTCTCGACAAACAAAGAAAATAAAAAGGCTTTGATGCCAATGCTTTGAGTAATTTTTCTGATGTGGTTTCCCATCAAAATTCTTAGCAAATCTTAAGTGTGGCCGGGCAGTTGATCATATTTTCCTTTCAGTTATTGTTTATGGAATCCAACAGTTGAAAACAGGATGTTTGAGGTTACAAAGGTCATTGTGCCACATTTAGTTTTCCAGTCATAATGTAATTTTGTCTTCTTATAAATCCAAAGCACCCCGTTCCTTTTATTTTGACCCTACCTGAAAGCCCGCACTTTTCTCCCTGCCAGGCTGATGTTGAAAAATGAAGCCGGCCAAATGAAGTGCAAAAAGCTGCAGTGCCTATCGTGTAGTGTTGCGTACTGTTGTAGTACTGTTGTGCATGTATTGGTCATTTGATGGTGCCTCCAAAAGTGAGTCAGTCCCCATAGACTCCCATGCTAAAATACCCAATTTTACAGCTCTATAAAGCATGTTTATAGCCTGCTAATAACTTTGTCTTCTTTGGGTAGTCTCTCTCTCTTCTTCTTAACTATATGAGGCTGATCGCCCCCAAATCAAACTCACCTCTGCTTCATATTAAGTGCTGAATCGATCCCAGCAAAACATTGACTCTATGCCAATTGGCCAACAGGATGTGGAAATTGATGTTGGACCTCATGAAGGCTTCTCATTAAAGGGGAAGTTATTACAGAACCATATTTAGGGTGGAGTTTTTGAACAATAGTGGCACTATTAAGTAATTTTTTGATAAGTGTTTTATTTGTATCAGATGCACATTCCCGTTGGTGGTTTCACACCGATGCACTGCCATCTGTACGCCAGAATATTCACAGAAGAAAATCACACGTTGGCAACAGAGCAGGTTTCAAGTTAAAGAAATATTTATAAGAAATGGTCAGCAGTCAGCATATATCAGGCCTCAAAGATATGCCGCATTGTTTGAAACCATGAGCATGCATTAATAATCTGGTATCCAAATACTTCTGACCTTGTGGTGTATTTACAAGAAACCTCAGACACACAAATACAGTTTTCAAACGTGTTCAGCGCCTTAAATCAGCAGCACATTAAATCCAGAACAAAACACAATGTTCGAATCGAAAACAAACTCACTCCCACACGAGTCTGTCTGATCTTGTCAGGTTACATTTTTCTCTGAAGGCATCTCCACTCCACACGGAGCTCTTTTCAACATGTCTGGACACAATAGAAACTCCTACACTGTTCAATACCTGCTGCACACGCTTGTGTCACTATCTTTCGTTGATATAATGCGTTTGACCTTTACACCAACGTTATCCATCAGAGCTGATTGCCCAACTTCAACCCTGATTCTTAACAAATCTTAACCCTCAAAAAGCTGCCTGCACACTGAGGAACAAAACAAAATGTGAAACCCAACAATCCCAACAGTGACTGAGGTCCCCACAGGCTAGTGTGCAACCGCGTTCAAATCCCCTCTGGTATATACAAACAAGAAACACGTACACACGTACACACACACACACACACACACACACACACACACACACACACACACACACACACACACAGGTGGTGTAATTCATGTTATTAAATGAATGTTTAACACCATAAAAGGGTCAAAGGACTTTGATTGGATCATGTGGAAGTAGAACAGTATTACTGCAAGAAAAGTACCACTATATGTTGTTACACCTTTAAAATGTAATATTTGTGCTCTGTAGCAACTTTTGCGCAAGTTACTGTTGTATGTATTTATCTGGGGTGGGGGGGGGGTCACAATTGTATTTTCTGTTAAGCGATAATGATAATAAAAGCATTAACGTTGGCGTACTGGAAGCACTGAGTTACCTGGAAAACAAAATGAAAGCGACCTGAGTCATTGCTCTTAAGTTTGGAAGGACAAAACTGACAAACGCACAAAAAAAGGGAAATCTAAGTAAATAAAAGTGAAAATTAATAATAAAAAGGTGAAAATGAGAATGTTAAAAAATGATCCATGATCTAACCACTTTAACAGATTGATCTTCCTACCAAATAATTCACATAAAGCTGTCCAGGAATATATAAATATTAAATGTATTAATATTTTTAAAAGAAATAGACGTTTAAATGGAATAATAAGAATATTAACAATAGGCTTTGAACCCCAGCTGAGGCCTTTCTGTGGGGAGGTTGCATGTTCTCCATGTGGGTCCTTCAACTCCTTCACTTTCCTCTAAGTGCTCTGACTTCTCCCCACTGCCCAGAGACATGCACGTGAGGTTAACTGATGAGCCTAAATTGGCCGTGGATGTGATGGGGTGATTAGAGTGTGTAGGGCAGCGATGCATGTACGGTTAACTCTGAATCTTCTTTGGAAATACTTTGGATCCCGGCCAGAGGACAATAGAAATGTGGAACCTGACCTGATTGAACAGATATTGGAAAAGCTTCATGAGCTGGCTCATGATAAACGTTTTGATGGCTTAGTTCTTTCCATTTTATCACAATGAAAAGATGATTATTATTCTGTGGTTATGTCCTTATGTTTTGTTTTGTCTCAGCATGTACATCTTGTTTATATTGAAGTGACGCACCCGGACAGAAATTTATATGGCTTTTATTTTTGTTCTCGTGTGGGACAGGATGATACCTGATTGGTTCAATAGTCAAACATGACATTTGGGTTTTGACAGCAACATGCCAGACAAAGACTTCTGTTGGATGCACACCAGCTAGGGATATTTTTATGGGCTGTTTGAGCTTCACTTCAACCGTGACATGAAACTAAATCTATCTATAAGAGCCCAATAAAGAGACAGTGATCATCTTCTATTTTATTTAGTGAGTGTTGATATAAGAAAGCCCATTAACCATCTTTAGATCCCTAAGAGTTTTAAACACATTTAAAGATTTGAAACCTTGAATGTCAGACGTTTTGAAGTGTCTGCTTCAGCTGCATTAAGATAATAATGACATTACCTCAACCTTTAAGACTTAAATGCTATCTGAGCGCAGAACTAGAAGTGCAGCGGGGAGGGAGAGGCAAATAAATCATCCACACCTCATCCACACCTCATACCTGAGAGTGAGTGTTTATGTGAGTATGTGCACATGATGTCCACCATTTTTCTGTGTGTATGGCTGATAATTACTCTGTTTCTGAACAGTTACAGCAGAGAGGTGGAAAGGAAGGAAAGGGGTGGACAGACAGAGGACACAAGGGTAGAGTGGATAGAGGACCTTGAGAATGGATAGGAAAGAGGACAGAAAGAGGCAGATGAAGGGATGGAGGATAGATAACAGAGGAGGAATGGATAGGAGGAGTTAGTGGTGTTGTGAAAGTCAGTCCTGCAGAAAGATCATGCATACTGGAAGTGACTCCTTTGGTCGGATGAGACTAGACTAGAGCTCTTTGGCTTTGAAAGAAAGGAGAGGTGCACACCATCCCCACAGTGAACCATGGTGGGTGGGAATGTTGTTTTGTGCTGTGGGGATGCTTCAGCGCATCCCATCAAGGTGGAAGGAATCACAAAGAGAGACTTCAAGCAGCAAAACTGGGTCTGGGTCATTGCTTTGTCTTCCAAGCACGACAGCGATCCAAAACATACATCACTCCCGGTGAAGGACGACCTCTACAAGATCTGGTAATCTGCAGATTACCTGTTGGTGGATGAGCGCACACCTGATCTTTGATAGCCTTTTTGTTTTAAATGTGTCAGCCATGAGTGAGCGTTGCAGCCTGTAAGCGGCTTCCTGCTTCCTGCTTCCTCCCTGTGCAGCTCTCTGATTTAGATATTCAAATGAAATGAGTCAGTGTCAGCTCACATGACTCACTCTTCACTGAAAATCTGCTGTATCACTTTCATCACAGTAGCACTGAGTAAAATGGATGGCTCTAATTGTTCGATTGAGTGCCACAGAGCTAAAATGACAGAACAATACTGCACAGCTACTCATCAATAGGTGTTTGGCACTTCTTTTATGAGTGTTTGAAAAGATGTCCAAATGAGTTTCAAAAGAGAAGGGATGTCTTGCTTCTCAGCACCTCTGTAAAATCCCCAGGTGACCAAAGCCTTAAGTGGACTTCATGGTACCGAGTATTTGTTTTGGATATGCAGCCTTCCAAAAACCAACCGTCATGACATTATGACAGAGTTCACCTCTAAGAGTACCCCGGCTTCCAGTCATGCATGTTGGGTTAACTGGTGAATTCTGTAGGTGGAAATATGAGCATGAATGGTTGTATGTCTCACTGTCTATAGCTGTGCAATAGATTGTTGGCTTTTCCAGGGTGGGGTAGGGTGGTGCTTAAAATAAGGTGCTGCTTATTTTGTGCACACTAACAGTCCCAAACCCAAAGTTAATGGTGATCTGTAACACTGGGTCATGGTAGCTGAGTTCAAAGTGTGTCAGGCACTCTTCCCAGGATTGTTCTGTGAAGAGTGCAAGATGTCAAAGAGAAAACATGTAGTTTGTGCTACAAACATAATTATACAGCTGGCAGATTTCTTGTACAATAACAAACCCAAACGATGCTGTGGAAGAATCGCTCCTGGTTTTGTCTCAGACACTAAACAGTTTAACAGGAAGTGCTGTGTCCACAGACAGTCCCACAAAGAAACCTTTATGATGAGCAGAGGATCACAAAGGACCCACTGTTGAGATGATTAAGCTTTTTTTTTCTTTTAGTTCTTTTCTGTCAACATTTAGGTGACCTCCAAAATGTGGCACACATCTGAATAAATGTCCTGCATATTTACCAGTCACTTTATGGCCAACTGCTCTCTATAGCAAATACCCGATCAGCCAATCACGTGGCAGAAGGCACATAGACACGATCAAGAGGCTCTGCTGGAGATCAAATGAGAGGTCGTTCAAACAGCTGTTTGTGTTTTCCAGAAACTGAATTTAATGCTAATTTACCTTTAAGAGCTGTCTAATGGCAGCAGTGAACTAAATCACCACTTGACACACCCAGCACATGCAGATGAGTATCTCTGTATATATTTGTGCTGTTTCATTCAGAGGCAGAGTCACAGTTTGGTGTAAACGGCATCACAGCCTGCTCTGTATCTGCTGGTGGGTTTTTAGCCTCACAGTGGCAGCTGAGCAGGGTTTAGTCTCCACAACCTGTCTTAACTGTTGCTGCTGACCGTATCCACCCCGTTATGACCACAGTGAACTCATCTGCTTTGAACAGGATGCCATAAAGTTCATATCATAATGAGCACTTCAGCAGAATTTCTGCTGCTGTTGATTTTTTTCTGTCACACAGGCTGTAAACTCTGAACTAAGAAACACTTCATTTTCTTATTGACAAACTGACTTGAATATTTTTGCAGTGTTTTTATAAAAGTGTGCTGAAAATGTCCTGAAGTTGGTAAACTTCTCTGCAGTCCAGTGGTTTTGTCATCATTACTGATCTGTACAAACAGCTGCCCAGACGGGTCAGGAGATGTTGTCAATGTGCACTTGTTAAGGTAGTGCCATCCACCTTCCATATTACACACTGGGTGGGCTAAACGGAACATTTATGGCTGCAGACGCACACTGGGAACTTTCCCATTTCCATCATTAAAGAAAAGAAGGGAAGCTGTACCAGCAGGAGAGCTTTGTTCACATGCAACCTCGGCTGAATGAGCCGATAGTAAAAGGTAACCAAAGCTGAATGGGTATCAGCTAAAATTTTATTAAGTCATAAAATTTGTCTGGACTTTTTTTTTTTTAAAAAACTTTTTAGGCCTGTAGTTCTAACTCTGGGTTTTATGTATGAAATGGATCACGGCTTTATTTCAGAGATTACGTCATTGTCCATCAGCACAACCCGAAATGTCTCAAACTGTTGCAGAGTTTTGTAAGAAAGACGTCTGTGTGTATGTGAGCTTGTCATCAAATGAAGGATGTTTAAATATATCAGGCTATATTTGTGTTTGCAATGTTTTTGTGGGCGTGCCAGTGTGATGCCAACATCATATTAACTCAAGCTGATGATTAAAGGAGGCAGTGTCTTTCTTACACGATTCATTAACTAAACGATGCGCACACACCTTTCATTTCAACACAGATTACAGGCCTGGTCATGAGATTTTAATCCGATTGATTTCCAAATAAAACCTAATGACACAACCACCTCACACAACCTTCTTTAAGCTCGGCTCCAGTTTCATGGTTGCTTTACAATCATACAGGCTACAAACAAACGACTGAACAAGGAATGCTCATCTCAATAGTTTAAAGTTTCAGTATTTGCTACTCACTACCTGATTTCTACTACTTCTTACATTTTTATTGAGCATTTCACAAGATTTAAACATTAGTACAGTATCCACATGTTGCTCATTTCATATATTTCCAAATCAAACAACATATCACTCAACGCATCATAACACAACACAAAAAAACCCCGTAACTAAATAAATAATAATTTAAACCTCCCCACACTCCCAGGTGCAGCTGCTGAGCTATAGTTTATCAAAATAAGAAGTCAGAGCTGTAACTCCCAGTTACAATTGTAGAAACGAATGAGGGGTCCAGATTTTACTGGAAGAGGAAATTTTGTCAGAAAGAGTATAACATATCTCTATGTAACGTGCTTACGAGGTCATTAAGCCAAAGGTTTTATAGGAAGGGATTCTCTATTCTACCCATAATTTAGGAGAAGTTTCTTCACGATAATAATGCAATAAGATACAACCACCTCACAAAATGTTTCTTTGCGTTGTTTAATCCCGTAATATCAGCTGAAGTACCCAAGATAATTGTTAATGGGTCAGGTTTCAGCTGTATATGGAGAATTTGAGTTATTAGATCCAAGATATGCCCAGTATCTTTGAACTTTAATACAGAAGACCAAACTGTGGCTTAAAATGTTTCAGCTACAGAAACATTTCTCACAAATAGGAGAGAGCTCAGTGTAGATTCTATGCAACTATTCTCTAGAGAGATGTAAGTGATGTTGAACTTTAAATTGAATCAGACAGTGTCTTGCATTATTACAACATTCTCTCGGCCTTCTTCCCATTTAACATCAGTTACTGTGATAACCAATTTTTCTTCTCATTTAGATTTAATAGAGGATGCTTTCACAGGATTAATTGATATCAAACTCTCATAAGTGCGAGAGAAATCTTTCACTACGAGGTGAAAGTTGAAGGCATTTGTCAAGACTGGAGCTGCTGATGGTTTCAAAGCCTTGTGTATGTCTTCTGATATAATCTCTTATCTGCAGATATCTTAAAAAAAAAGGTTGTCTGAAAGAGGCAAGAACACAAGTCGTTTATCTTAGAAATTCAAATTTGTCTCCAGCATTTATATGAATTATCCAGAATAGATGTTTAAAGGATGGGTTGTCTGTTGTGGCCGTGACAGAGGCTAAAGATTTCAAATTAAAATGGGATTTGATCTGCTTAAAATGTGCACAGTATTGTGGATCAACAGATTGTGATTATATATAGATTTGTTAATACTCAAGGGAGACAACAATATAGTTCCTAAGCAACAGGGCTGACATGCTTCTTGTTCTAATTGCAACCAAGTAGGGGGGTTTGTAAAATCAGTCATCCAATAGGTCATGAATTTCATATGTGACGCCTAGTCATAGAACAGAAACTTGGGAATTATGCTTTTGGAATAAACACTGGGAGATTTTGAAACAAATATAAAACCTTGGGCAATATAATCATTTTTGTAGCATTAACTTTGCCAGTGAGCGATATAGGGAGCATATTCCAGAATTGTATACTAGACTGAAGTGAAGTATACTTTTAGCAAGAGGCTCTACTGCTAAGGTGAATATCAATGGAGAGAGGGGACATAGAGTAATTTGGACACTGAGATAAAGTTTTCACCTAATTTTAAACATAAGCAATTTCTATTTTTGTTTTTTTAGCTTGGCTTTTTTTCTTACAGTATTTTATTATTTTATTGACACTGCTGTGCCAAAACCTGACAGTCAGCTGCTCTGCCACTTTTATGAATTCCAAAAAATGAAAAAAGTGGCATTTAGACTTTCATTGATTAGCTTTTTTTCCTGCACCATCAGTATAAATACTGTCCACATTGATGATACAGTCATCTGGATAAAATCTGAGTGATAAGAGTTCCTTTTAAACGGTCAGAGGTGTCGATTCTTATTGTCTCTGATCCTCCAGCAGTTCCTTTGTCTGTCACAAATATTCAGTCAAAATCCAACCAAATCTCTGTAATAACGTGGGTTACTGCTCCATTTGTTTCATTCATTCTGAGGCTTAGGCAGTTCTCTGACCACAGGACCAGGTGTGCCACTTGATGAACATGCAAATTTTGGCCTTGCTGGAAAGTACTGGTTCTTATTAATGATTTTTCTCATGACAGAAACATTTGAAAACCACTGAGCTAAAACAGTTTTTTCCTCATTCCCTTTGGGCTTTTGGGGTTGACTCCACTTTTAAACATGACCAGCCCACAGACAGTAAAGGTCTTTCCCAAAACGTCTCGGATACATGGGTAAATGAAACCTAATGACATCTATGGTTCTGTGTGTCAGTTTGTGTAGTTAGTCTCATAGAAGAAGAATCCATGAGCTCTGACTTCGTAAACTAATGCCATGCATCATAATGTCATGTACTTACATTTTAATTTGTAGTCTGAGTGCTCCAAATTGAGCTTTTTTCTGAAAGGTTATTCTTTCTGTTCCAGGTGCCACCAAAGAGATCGGCTCAGCTCTAACCAGGATGTGTATGAGACACCGCAGCATCGAATCCAAGCTTAAGCTGTTTACCACGTAAGAGACGCACGCACGCACGCACACACACACACACACACACACAGGCTGCCTGTTGTGTTAATATATACGTGCTAGGAATAATTACCTGTCTAGTTCCCACAGTCAGATCAACTGCCATTCACACCCTCCCATGCCTTCCTTCCCTCCTTCATAAAGATCACTCGTGTGTGTGCGCGCGTGTGTGTGTGTGTGTGTGTGTGAGAGCTGGAGTCACGTGATTTCACCCATTAGCACTGCTGCGACATCACAGTTGTCCCTCTGTCATTATGTCTGCTGTCATTAGCAGAGGTGTCAGTCAGTGACTCACACGCCGTCTCGCACAAATAAAAGCACGTGCACTCAGAAACCAATTCATTAGGTACACCTGTTCAGTCTGCATCCCCAAACAGTTTTTGTTGTTCCCTAGAGTCCATCAGTGTGGTCATCTTCAGCCTCGTTCATGCGTGTGTAAAGGTTAAAGAAGCTCACCTTGAAATGATGCAGTTCATGAAAATAAAGTTTGAATAAAATTTTAGCTGTACAAAAATTTCCCAACCAAAGCTGGACACTGGAGTGGTTTAAGAGTAGCAGATATCTGCTGTAACATTGTTAGACTGTAAAGGTTGTGCCTTTACACTCCATTAAGTGCAAGGCTCAGGTTAAATGATTGTGTCCATTATAGGGTAATAAAGTCGTGGTTTTACAGCCTCGAATAACATTTAGCTCTGCAGCTTCATAATGAAGACATGGCAGCACAACACAACTTTACATTTAGTGCACAAGGAGACACGGTCCCAGTTTAACTCTGTTATCTGAACCACTAATTTGGAAGGCAAATCAAAGTCTAGATTAAAGTTACAGTTCAGACCTGTGTGTAAACGGCTGTGTGGAGCATCCCCTCTTCTTTCAAAGCATGCAGAGCAATAAAATGGATGCAGCTAACTCATGTACCAAAACACATTTGGGCTCTTTGTAAAAACCCAGCTGTCATTTTTGATAATCACCTCAGCTTGAATAAGTGCGTCAGCTGAGCTGTCCAGTCATGTTTTAGGCAGCTCAGAGGCTCAGTGAGATCAGGTTTATCCAAAAGGAACTCTCGAGATGGCCGTGCATCCTTCAGTTATTCGTCTGTAAGTGATTTTACACGTTTGAGCCAACAGTCTACAAAAGTACAGCTTTCCCAGAACAGAGCACTTCATTCCTATTCTAGCTTCTCTTCATGGTTACCAGTTAATTTTAGAGCAGATTTTAAGATTTTATTGATGACTTAAGGCCCACTCTGGTCTTCCACCAAATTTCAGATCGTATGACAGCGTATGTGCCCAATCACAACCTGAGGTCCACGGCTCTGCCACCCTGCTGTCAGGGCGTCTTCTGTTGGGACGCCACTTCTCTGGGAGTACAACAGAGCTACTTTTAAATCGGTCTCAGACATATTTTTATAAGAGGGCTTTCTCATTGGCTCCTGATTGCATTGCTTTTTAGTGCTTTTTCCTGTAACAGTCCGGATGAACTTCTGTCTTTTTTTTTTTTAAATGTTGGTAACTAATAAATAACTAACCATCGGGTAATCATTAATCCTTTATACATAAAGGAAAAATTACACAAATATTTTATTCTGAGCTCATGCGTGGCTTCTAGTCCCAAACTCTCTGTAACTTTGAAGTACTCCTGATGTACTGTTAATTTAAAAAAAAAAAAATTGGTTAGATACAATGTTTTTAAAGTCTACAAATCTTTTTTTTTTTCCTCTCTCAGAGCTCTCTCAGAAAGTCTCATCACACCACTGGAGTTGAAAATGGAGGAGTGGAAGAAAGTGGCCAGTCAGCTGGATAAAGACCACGCCAAAGGTATGCACACACACACACACACGCACACGGACACAAACACACGCTTCCTAACTCTCCACGTTTTCCCGTTGTTCAGAGTACAAGAAGGCCAGAGCGGACATCAAGAAGAAATCTTCAGACACCATCAAACTGCAGAAGAAGGTGAAGAAAGGTAAGAAGACACCGCTTCACCTGAAGCAGGCTTTCAGCAGCACTCTTAAAACTGTGAAAAAAAAGAAAAAAAGGGCGGAAAGGACAGAACAGTTTGTTTTTACATTTATATCAGAAATGCCGATATGAGAGCAAGGCTCCGCCTTCTGAATGTGACGGCCATCTTCCACTGAGTGAGATCATCTCCACAGTAAACTGTCCTCAGTGTGTTTTCTGCCTCGTGTCAGTCACCTGACACAGCAGAAAACATCTCTTTGCTTAAAGAGTAGCTGTGCAACACTGATAGAGCAGTAAAAACTTGGTGGTTCATATTTGGGCCTTTTGGACACATAATGGCACATTGATCTTTTCAACAAAGAAAACCTTTGCTCTTGAATGTGACTTGTACAAATACCAGTTTAAGATGAGTTAGTCTTCCATCAGTCTGCTTTTGGGACCGCTTATATGTCAGGAAAGGTGTTACTAGTTACTGTGGACTGTGTGGTTTGTAGGACTTTCTGGACACATGAACGTTTACAAGTTTAAAAAAAAATATATCAGTCTGACTTTGGACTTGATTGCCTCGATTTTGGGCTTATCGATTTGGGATTATTTGGTCTTGACTTTAGGCTCAGGAATTTAGGGACTCAGGGATGTATTTTTATTTACTTTTTAAAAACAACATATTTATGACTTGGGGAGCGAACTATAGTAGAGCTGGACTGGCATTTGTGTTGAACTGGATCCAGGTTGGCACTGGTCTGGGGTGTATGGACTATGGGGTGTGTCTGCACTCGGGGCTTGTTGACCTTATTTGGCCTTGTTGATCTTGACCTTTTGGCTTACCTGGATTTGGGATTTGTTTACCTTTACTTTGGCGCTTTTGGGTTTGACTTGGAGTCTGCTTCTTTGAAAGATTTTTATCTCATCACTAGTTATATTTTAAGGTAATTTCCACTTTTGTAGCTCAATCAGTTTGACATAAAATGTTTTCCCCACCCACGATGGAGAGTAGCAGTCAGCTTCTGTGCTTGCAGTAATTTTGGAGTTGAGCACTGTTTTAAATTTGCTGTTGGAGCACCTCAGGTGTACTGGTATGTACCTGGGCCACTCCCTCCCCTGCTATCACAGTAACACACCCTGCAGTTGCAATGGTTGCACCTGGCCTCGACGTCCCAAAGAAACTGAAAGCTTGCCAGTAAAGACTGCAGACCGCCTTATATGGTACAGGAAAAAACCCTGAAATACCTGAGAACACGAACACACACACACGCGCACACACACACACACACACGCACACACACTCACACGCACACACACACACACACACACACACACACACACACACACACACACACACACACACACACACACACACACACACACACACACACACACACACACACACACACACACACACCAAGATCGAAACACAACCTCAAGACCTTTATACAAATGTCTTCTCTGTCCTGTGGCTCGACAAAATCCAATAGGCAAATGCACGGATGTAAAAATAGTTGGTGCACACATCACAACTCTGAGTGCAGACCCGCCCAGGATAAACAGTGATGTCTGTGGATTTAACATCCCTGAACATGTTCCTGCTACTTGCTGTTTTGTGCCTCCATTCTCTCGGTTTCTGCAGCAGTCCCTCCGTTCTGAGTTCAAAATGAAGGACCAGATGAGTTTCAGGCAGAAAGATCAGTAGAAAGTTGGAGCATTTGAAGACAAGTCTTGGTTAATTACAGCTTGGGTCTATGGTTTCAGCTGTGCTTTTGACTTGTAATGATAACGCTCTGCTGAACATGTAAAGTCAGAGATCTCATGGATCTACCCTCAGCGGGAACTGCTACGTGGGAGAAAGTGAATTTAAAGCTATGTAAATAGCTTTAAATGTAACATGTCTATATGTAGGTCAGTTTGAAAGTGACCAGCATGGCAGTGTTTCTACTCATCTCGTGCTTTATAGGAAAACTATAGTAAAGATATTGTTTAAACGAGCGAGTCCCACCAGATCTTTGCCAGCTGTTGCTCCTCCAGTTTGAATGAACTGTACGCTCTCTGTGGGGACTGCGAGGCTGGGGGAGACCACGAGTAAACAAGTAAGCAAAAGCAACTCGGAGACAGAGACAGAACCACAGCTTCACATGTTGTCACCACGTAATGACAGAGCACACACACACGCACATGAGAGAGCATCTTTTTTTCCCCTCCCTGCACAATGCACCAAAACAGTCTCCAATCAGGGCTCCCCATTATAATTATCCTGCTGTACAGTGCTCTCAGTGTGTGTACCCGCCATATAATGAGTAAGGACAGACAGTGAGACTGTCATGGATCGGCTGTGTGGCAGGCAGGAAGAGGACCCCAATGCAGGATACACCAGTCAGGACGTGAAAACAAACTCAGCTTTATTCAGGCTGGGCA
>VUQK01018664.1:15023-25433 GCA_015106715.1 Bujurquina vittata | reverse complement strand
ATTTAAAGGGGAGAAGCGGGGTGTGTGTGTTTTTTGGGGGGTTTAAAGGTTTTTTTTTTTTTTTTTGGGGGGGGGGGGGCACAGCCAGCTCTTTCTACTGTTCACCACAAATTCTCAATCTAGGGTGGGAAGTTTCATCCAGAGCGTGTAGAAACCAGCGCTACAGATGCTAGTTCTAGACCACCGAACAGCACAGCACTGAAATAAAGCCTTTTAAGGTTGACGGTGTTGGTTTCCTGCACTGAGAAAAGGTGATTCATGCGCTCTATGTGATGCATACTGAAAGAGGAGGCCTTACAGGTTGTTTCTCACCATACAGCACGCTGCACTGTCTGCTATAGTGCGAGATTTAGTGACACACTTCAGGCCAACTGATGCCCTAAAAGAGCAAGATAAATTCCAAAGAGCACACAGCTGTTTTGAAGGACCCGAGGCCACCCTTTGTACAAGCATTTCTGTCCTGATGGCAGTGGAGATGAGATGGAGAGAATTATCCCTGAAGACATGAGTGCCCACAACAGTTTGATAACCACTGCCAGATCACATTAATATCTTTACCTTCCGGTTTATAAAGTAGTGTATGAATCTACAGCAGATGAACAGTATCTAAAACACGTCCTTACAAAATCAATTTTAAAAAACTCCAGCAAACAGGACAGCTGGCACAGGACCTGAGAGATGCATCTAGACCTTTGCTGATCCATCTGCTGAAGCCTCATCAGAAATGGTGGAACGGTGACTGTCAGAAGCCATTCTCAAGAAAGGGTAATGGGGGAAAGGCTGAGGTATGCCAAATTACACAAGAACTGGACTGAAAATCAGTGGCAACAGGGCTGATGGAGTGATGAATCCAAGTTTTGAGCTTTGGGCTCAAATCAATATGTACAGAAAAGGTAAAGAGAGAGGTACCATTCTGAGTGTCTACAGTGGGCTATAAAACACGGTGGAGGCGCTGTCATGACTTGGGGCTGCATTTCAGCCAGTGGTGCTGGAAACTTGTCAGAATTGATGTAATTTTAGCTCTTAGCTCTTTGGGAATCACCTTGTTGGTGTAAACATATTATTGACAGCAGCGACAGATGACTGATTGCACTCACATCTACTCCTACAGACAGTTTTGAATTGCCAGTTATTGTAACATGAATGCCTGGAAAACATGCAAACTCCAAACAAAAAGGCTCCAGCCCGCCACACATTTGAAACCAGAACCTTCCTACAGTGAGACAGTGCAAACCCCTGCAACACTGTACCACCCAAATATGTCAGCTTACAGTAGAAGGGTTTTTTTTTTCCACAGAACTCACTACATTCATGTCTGAAAGGAAAAAAGAACACAAAGGTGAAAGACACACTAGAAGAATTACACAATAGCAAAATAAAAAAAGAGAAAGAAAGAAAAGAAGAACAAAGTGGCAGCAGTGCACCTTTCAGCAGGCAAAGTGTTTTCAAAATCTTATTTTAGGGGAAAGTCAGCAAATTTTAATCACATTTGACTGGTTATTCTATACATGCGTCGTATCCATTTTTCATGTCACCGAACTTTAAATTCTGACCAGGGCTGACCTGTATTTTGGTTGTAACATCTGCAATTGTCATGGTACTTACATAATGTACAATAATTGGAGGGGGGGGGGGCTCAAACAGTGTCAGCTATGTGTGTGTGTGCGTGTGTCTGTGCGTGTGTGTGACTGGCAAAACTACCAAAACAGTTGAAGTCAATATTAACTGAAAAGAAGCCTTTTTTTGTTTGACTACTGTGTGTTTGCCACCTCCCAATTTTGTCATTAACGATGATGATTTTTTATTTGGGGGGGGGGGGTATAGACGTGTTTAAAATGTTGAGCACCAGATGATGAATATTTTGCACATCATGACGGGCCTGCTTTGGATATGTTGGTGATAAAGCCTACTTTGGCGTGCGCTTCCTGTATATTCTCAAAGCACCTCAACATTCGCAGAGACAGTCACACACTGAACGCTATTTAACGGGCCCCGCCGGCGCAAAGTGAAAAAGTTTGTGGCGCAGAGCCGCAGCGATGATGCTGCTGCAGGCGGAGTCTGCGCCTTTCACGCTGCTGTCCTGTCATCGGCCGGCGCTTGGGTGTGGTTTGCAGGCAGGGGTACCGTTAGCAGGAAATCTCGAGTCCATTTTACTTTAAGGCGAAACAAAGGAAAAACAACCCCCGCGCGCGTAGGGTTTAAAATAGCTCTTCGAAGTCAAGCGAAAAAGGAAAAAAAGGTTTTGTCCCCCCGAGACGGGAAGGCGTTTGGTTGGCGCCGTGGTTCTGATGGGAAAAAGTTTTCTCCCGGCTTCGTTAACTGCTCTTCTTATTTAAAAACTTCACACAAAGCCTGAGACGGACGTCAAAGAAAGCCAAAATGCCGAAAACGGTAAGACTGAAAAGTACATTTATGGTATTATGTCGGAAGCTGCTATATCTTTTCTTCCTCTCATTTTTTAATAGTAAATTTGAACTGGGCCTGGGTGTTACACGCTGCTACTCAGTAATAATAGTACGGTAAATTAAAGTGCTCCTCTGGGTTAGGGGTTTTCTTCCAAACTCATCCGAGGAGGCTATTGTGGTACTTTCCGCTAAGTGTGTGCGTGCGCGCTCCCGCCGGTGTGTTCCCTAAAATTAGCGCCTTAAATCAAATCATTCATTCAGGATGGAGACTGCGTGTTACTGCGGTCCTCCAGACTTGCACATAAAGGCTCAAATCACACTTTTAAAACCGCTATTTAGCGGAAGTGTATCCTGCACTAGCAGCGAGCTAGTCCTCCTAAGGCCTCCCTCTCTCTGTCTGCTCTAACAAGGAGGGATTTGAACTGTCATTCAGGCCAGCTGTGCTGGCCAAACCGGGAGCAAATGGAGGCAAATCTACAACTGGGATGAAGCAAAAGAGTAGACACAAAGAGCTTGTTATGCCATGTGGCCAAGATTAGGAAAATAAGCTAAAATAACTGCTCTTGAAATGAAGGAGCACCCACAGATTTGTGCTGGTACTGGGGTGAGCTCTGAACAAAGGAAAGAAGAGGGACCACACAATATTCCCGTGGATGCCTCAGTCTGCACAAAAGCACTCAATGTGGTTTCAAACCCATTGGTTCTGCTTGGTCCGGGTGCAGGCGTGTGGGGCTCAAGCTCAGTGGAGTGGTTTGTGAATGAAGAAGATGACACAAGCTGTGTGCAGTCATGCTTCTTATCTTCAGCTTGTTCTCAGATACCCAAATGCACATTCTGCATGTAAAAGGAACATGATGCTGCTAAAATATCCGTTCGTGACCAATGAGAAGGTGGTCTGCATTTAGATTCCACAGTGCAGAAAATTACTATAATGCTTATCTGAAAGACTGTCAGAGTTGTATTAAAATAAGCTATTATTTTATAGGTGGGTTAATGTAATACTAGGTCAGTTTTTTAGCCACTACATATGGAACCTTTCTATATTACAAAGAACAAATAAATAAAATGGAAATGTCTCCAAGTCTTGTACCTGCTTTCTTCCTGCTGTATTGTTTCTGCTTGTACTTCCTTGATATTTTTCCAAGGTGTCAACCGGAGAAAAATGTCAAGCATCCTGGCATGTTCAATGTGTGCTTAAAAGGCCTTCACTGCCCCCTTCCTCCTGAAAGGAATTCCTCTAATATCAGCATTTTGTTAAGTACTGGGTTGTTTGTCCTGCACAGAGGCCTTTTTGGCACGCTATTGAGAAGTTTTAGCCACAGCTAAAGAAAATCACCTGTATTTTACAATTTCTTTGAACTTTTAAAAACAATATTTACTTAAAGTAAAATGGGAAATGGACTAGTTCTTTATATAGCATTTTTCTACTCTGAGTAGTCAGTGCTTTATACAGCACATTTGTATTTACCCTTTCACTGTTTTCTATTTCAAAGTGCTTTCTATCAAACATTCCCACTGTGACGGGAGCAACTTGGGGTTCAGTATCTTGCCCAAGGACACTTTGGCATGCTGAGTGGAGCAGCCAGGAATTGAAGCACCAATCTTATGATCAGTAGATGACCTTCTCTATCTCCTGAGCCATAGCCACCCACTTTTATTTATCAGATGGTCAGAAATACATGAAAAATGCATGGGTTTTTGTCTAATAAGGTCACACAACATGGCCCTTACTGTATTTCTTTGAACCAGATTTTATGATTTATGTTGTCACCTCCCAAAGTCTGCTTCTGAGAAGAAATAATGTTTCTATTGAGTCAGTAAATAACTACTGCACTTTCTTTGCTGCACTTTGCTTTAAAAAAAAAAACCGCCTCCAAAAAGCTCAAAATACATATGAACTTACTGATAAGAATCAGAGAAGCCAAGTGTTGGAATCGACGCAGATATGTCTTTGAAATTGTCGTGCATTTTATTCCATTGCTAAGTATCAGTCTGTGTATGCAGAGTGCAGCTGGCATGTTGTTAACCTCAGCAAAACCAAAGCAGTGTTTAAAGTAGCTGGTTCTGCAGTTACAAATGGGAACCTCAAACACCTCAAATGCAGCTGTTTGGTAGTTACTGTGAGTCAAAAGCACAGAGGTGGTCATGCTGTGCTGCAGAGAGGGAATGTCATTAAGAGAAAAGAGGAAACTAGTTGTGGACAGAATAGATGGTCAGGAGGAAGCAGCAAAATTGTCTCTGTAAACAGCGGATTGTTGGATTTAATATTCAACAATATTATAATATTGAACAGCATGTGACATGCTGGTAATGCCAAAAATATAATCACTGGAGCTTTAAAACAATATATTCTGTCCTATTTGTGTTGTTGGAGTAAATCATATATACATGGTAGCAGTTACTGCACCTGACAAAGGTTGGTTCAGTCTCAGACCTGTGACACTCTTCAGTTCATTTCCTATCTCTTAGGCCTGCAGTACCATTGCAAAGATGCAACAGACAAGAAGTATTAAAGAAGAAAGTTGGATAAACGGATTCGGCAAATGCTCCAAACTGACTCTGTATCCAGAAAGTCATTTCCCCACCAAGCTGCCTCAGGGAGAAAGATTCACAAATCTTTTTAAAAGAGGGGGGGGGGGGTTTCCATTACCTGTTTTGTTAACCTACTTTTCCAAACATATTTTATTTTTCCAGTGTTCAAGTTACATTTAAAAAGCTTAATGTCTCACAAAAGCAATAATTATTGAGAAACTCAGCCTTTGCTGGACTCCTCTTGGCAGTGCTTCAGTTTCCCTAGGAAGTCGTGTAATGACTCAAGCTTTCTGTACTTACATCAGTTCCTTTCTGGTAATTTCCTCGCCTGCAGCCTTATATGGACTTTCACATCACAGTCTGGCTGTTCTCCTCCCAGCTTTCCTCCGCGTGGTCTTCAGATACCATTCCCCACTTTAGATTGTGTTACAGCAGTGCAACAAGTACAGGAGTTTTCTGCATGCCCGTTCTCAGCCTTTGCAGTGTTTTTCACTTCCTAGTGCAGCTTTATTATTATATTGAATTTGGTTATGTGCTGCTGTTACACGTAATTGCAACCTTTTATCTGCTTCATCAAGGAGGTAGCACTAACTCAAAAACACATTTTAAATAGGCCGTATTTTCTAAAACACAAAATAACCATCAGTTTTATTGCTGGAGTTTTGCTCCATGTTGATACAAAACAAAGGATTTTCCCACTCGCGCAACCCCATCGCAAGCTGCTCTCTTACTTTCCTCCCTAGTGATTGAACAATAGAACCATTTCAGTGCTCGTACAGTCTTTGAGGTTTTCATATTAACTCCTTTTCATCCAGAAACACACAAACAGGCTACCGTTATCGCACAAAACTTGAGCATAACTTACCATTTTGTCCCAAATTGTAGAAATCATGACAGATCTCGTTTCTCCTTAGATGGATCACATTTTTTTTAATAAGCGTGTCTATGGAGACGTGGCAAATGGAAAGACCTGGAAGTATGCAAGTATCAGGAGATTAAATGGGTCTGTGGTGCACATAGCAGAGCAGATTAACATTAGAAGTAGAACTGGTGGACAAACTGCAATCAAAACTTAACTTTTTAAAGTTTTCTCTTTGAAAACTGTGGCGAAAGCAAAGATCTGAATGTAAGTACCTTGTTGCTGGTCATGTAGTGTTCTGTTTTTACATCCTGAGTGCTGTATCTACTGTTGCTTGTGAGCTAGCATTGTTTCTCACTAGACCAGGTTGATCTTACACTGATTATTCTGTAAAATTTTCCCCAGCTGTGACAGGTACGAGTTAGTTTATTTTAGAACCACCCTGCTGACCTGCTAATAAAGTAGCTCATTTGGATCTACTCTGACGAGCACAAATCATAACTCCAAACAAGTTGAACAGGTTGTGTAGTTGTTCCACTGTATGCTTAAATAGGCAACTTGAAGGAAATCACATTAGTCATATGAAAAGCCATTTTAGAAATGGGAAATGTATACTGCAGTTAGACAAGTATTAGCACCTTCTCGTTATTGCCTCATCTCTGCAGGTCTACATGGCTTTAACAATGTACCAAAGAATACTTGGCATACAAAGCAAGTATGGATAAAGCATGCTGTAATCACTTGGTATGTTAGTTTAATTGATATGGGGCATATTTGCGAGCAGACTGTAAGTTCCACGATTGGCTCAGATAGGTGTCAGTCAGCAAATTCACAAGATGATGAAGCAGCAAACGTATTTCAATATGCTTGCACCAACATTTTAAGAATCAAACGGTGATCATGGGAAACCTTTCTAAAAGATCCAAATTTGTGTGTGTGTGTGTGTGTCTTTGATCCTACTTTCCACCCGCCTCTTCCTGTGACACAGTTTGAGTTTCTTCAGTTTGATGCTAACACCCGTAAACACAGTAAATGGAGAATAACCAGAAAATCAGACATTGTGACCTTTTGAGCCCCAACTCTGAGTGCAGAAAACATTTTCAGTTTCAGCCAGAGGTATTCAGGCTGAAAGGTAGAAGAGACTTGAATATTTTTTTTAACTTAAAAATGGGCAAAATGTTACTCGCAAGTTGTTGTTTTTTTCCCACCTTTGTAATAATGGCTTTGAACAAGAACATAAAAAGGTTCTTAGGCTGTAAACCAAGCAGGATCGGTGGATGTCATAATATTTTCACATATTTTGAACCGTTAATGCCCCCTGTTCACATTTTAATGTAAACACATCCAGGGCTTTTGTTGGCTCCGAATGAATGATTGGTCAATTGTGTGTTAGCATATGTGATGGAAATCTGAGCATTTCTAGCCTTTTGATAAACTAAAAATGTTTCTTACACTTGAGTAAAGGGGAGGGGAAAAAGGTGCATAACACCTGAATGGATGGGAATCTGAATTGCACTCTTGTTGCCCCCTGACGTCCTCAGTTTGTCTTTCAGATATTCCAAAGTGCAAATCAGGTTTTGGTGGAGGTCAGTAGTAAGGTTTCTTTGGTAACCAAGAGGATGCTTTATTAAGCAGTTGTTGACTTTAGATGCTGACCTTGTGTGACTCTCATGGATGGCATGACTCAGCTGTATGACTCAGAATTATCAGTGTGCAGTTGCTGTGGCTATTCGTGGGACAGACGCTCAAAGAATGGCATGTTCTGATGTGTGCTGCTCGTTCAGTTTGCAGAATAAGCCAGGCGTATCGTACACTCCGATAGGGACCTTCCTTCTTAAAAATCCCTCTGCTTGTTCACCTCAAAGAACAGTTAGTCAGGAGCCTAACCGTGCCGTCTTGTTCCAGGAACCACTTAGCATTATCTCCTTTGTTGTCTGGGCTTGGATTGGAAGGACCGTAGCCATGAACAGCACCTGGAGATAACCGCTGGAACGCCAGCAATCTGTGTCTATTGGTTCCAGTAACATGTCTGCTAAATCAGATTTAAAATACACAAAACTATAAAAACAAATATACAGAGGATGCTTGATGAACGTAGAAAAATAAGTGATGGTGCTTGCGTCACTGTCGTCATTAAATATTTAATACCACTTCGAATTTAGGTTGCTGTAAAATTCATGCTAACTAAAATCAAGCCTCAATCAAACTTTGAGATTGGTCCTTTATGTTGCACCTGCTAAACTTCACAATATTGGCATTGTCACCCTTAGAATGTGTATATCCTGATAATAACTAGCCTTCAGCTCTAAAAACAGCTTTAAAAAGACATTTGCTTAATGCTTTTTGCCAGTATTGTATTGTGAGTTCAGCATGGCCTGGACAATTCAAGTCAGGACATGAGGCCTTTCATTTCAATTTAGAAAACAATATATATTGTGTATCACATACAGTTGTATGACTGAGAATAAGGCAAATGTAAATGTGAAATATACCACAAAGTTTCAGTCAGTGAAGGAAAAGGAACTCCACATGACCTACAGTAGCATTTTAAACAAATCGGGAGCGGTCAGATCCACCCATGTTACAAAATCAGTTACAAATGTGCTTCTAAATGTAAAATTTAAAAGTTTGTGACTTCTGAAGAATTGCATTAGTGTGATTTAGAGAAAAAAAAAAGCTAAGTGAAAGTCACGGAAACATGACACGTGGGCCAGAACAGGGTGTTTTTCAGCATGTGCTAATAATAGTGTGTTAAGTGTTTTTGAGTTCTGGCCATGAGAGACACACCCTAACCAGGCAGAAAATGTATAAGCGTAGTTCCTTTTTCATGCAAGATTAACCTGTTAACTCAGGAAATGAAACTGCTTAGACACCAGCAGGGTGGCTATGAACTGAACTCTGAACAAATATATAAAAATAGTCATTTAAGGTTCATAACTGAGGCTGAAATGTATGCATGATTCTAGACAGCCGGGTTGGTGTTCAGTGTAGGCCCAGATTGAAGGTTTCTCTTCAGCTCTTAACCGCTGGGGATGACAGGAAGTGACAGAGAGGCAAGTGTCCTGAGCGGTAAATGGGGTTCTGCTGACATGGATGGGAAAGAACGCAACTCTAATCAGCCCCGCCACTAGGAAATAATGCATACCATTGTTGTTCAGGGCAGGCGTGGGCCTCTGCCTGCACAGTTATTTCCCAGTAGACATTTTTTTTTTCTCTACTCCCCAAGAGGGCAGAGAAAATGAGAGATTCCTGCATGGTTTGCTGAGTACATACCCCCCTGTACAAGGGAAAGGTTAAATAAATGTTTAATAAATGTTAATAAAATGTAAACACTTCTGACTGCTTACTCTGTAACACATGGATATAACAAGTCATCTAAATAAGGAGTGCCTCGTTTGCTAAATAAGACCAGAGAGCAAAGTGTGATACCTGACGAGGAAATCGAGCTAAAGCTCTGTCTACAAACCGTTCTGGTTAAACCCTGCTATAAGACAGGTTGTCTGATATGTGGCAGGATGTGCACATCTCTCATGAGAGCTCAGTGTTTAGCAGTCATGCCTCACAGGGCCCGACCACCATAGAGGATGTGGTAACTTCCTGTAGATAAGTTCTTAACTGAGACGGAGCCAGATTGGCACATTTGTCATGACCACGAGATGTGGACTTTAGTAAATTCTTCCAATGTCAGAGTAAAATAAATATGATATGAGGGGTTTGGACTGACCGCTGTGGGTGCTCCTTTATTGCTTGGGCACAGGCACATTTAATAAATTCTACATGATGATCACACATTATATGGATTTATTATGGTTTTTTAATGACATTTAAGAGAAGTAAGAGTTTATTTATGTATTTATCAAATCATTCATTCTTAACACAAGGGCTAGTTTTATCTATCAACTGCCAAGAAATGCAGTGCTGGCTTCAGAAACAATGACATAAGTGATGTTTTAATTTAATCCAAAATACTGTCCTTGTTTGCATAGATTTTAAAAAGTCTTGTTTTTTTTTATCTCGAATTTCCTCTGTTCCTCAGATCAGTGTAAGAGTCACCACTATGGATGCTGAACTGGAGTTCGCCATCCAGCCCAATACAACAGGAAAGCAGCTCTTTGACCAGGTATGAGAAACTGTTTCCTTTAAGCAGCATTGTTGCTAACCCTGTGCGTCTGTAAGGACTTTGATTTTTTTTTTCTAACCCTTCAATTAGCATTAAACATAAATGATGATGTGTTGATTTGTCCGACTAAAATCTAAAAATTTATAAATTTACAGTCAGAAAAGCACCAGAATAAAATAAGGGAATTTTAACTGAATAGGTGAGTCATTTTGTTTTATTTCATTTTTCGTTGCTGTTTTTATCTTAAGGTTGTGAAAACCATTGGTCTGCGAGAGGTTTGGTACTTTGGACTCCAGTACCAGGACACAAAGGGTTTCTCAACTTGGCTGAAGCTCAATAAGAAGGTGAGCTCCTCAGTATTCAACACACGCTACTCATTGGCCCTTCTTTTTCAAGATTGAACTACACTTTTTAACCCCCCCCCCCCAATTACCTGTCACATCTGATTTCAGGTAACACCCCAGGATGTGGGGAGGGAAAGCCCATTGCCCTTT
>VUQK01018661.1:0-12136 GCA_015106715.1 Bujurquina vittata | reverse complement strand
GTTAAGTATCTTGCCCAAGGATACATTGGCACGCAGCCTGGAGTAGCTAGGAATGGAACCACCGACCTTCCGATCAGTGGGTGACCTGCTCTACCTCTTGAGCAACAGCCACCACGATGTGTGAAGCAGACTCAGTTAACATGCACAAACTTGAATACATTAGACAGATAGGATTCACACCACTGCAGCACAATGCCTTTAATACATATGACATGCTGTAAACTCCATAATAAAACAATATGTTTCTTTGTCATTCTTCCTGCAGTGTTGAAAAGAAACCTGGGGTTGTTCTTATTTTCTTTAGTAAGTAATGAATAGTCAGATGTCCTAGCTTTATGGAGGTTTTAGATCAACAAATTCTCCATGAAGGCTTAATGAAGATCTTCTGAATTAGAGAACTATCATTTCCTCTCCAGCTTATGGGTTTCCTGCTTTAAGGTGTGCATTTGCCAGTAATATCAGGGAGTCAAGCACTTCTGATTTGAGGCTTTCTTTTTAAGAAGAGCTGCACTATCCAGAGTTGTATGCAGTGAGCATGTAACACTATTAACAAACACTCATCTCAAGGTCCTTTATATTGCAAGTTTAGAAACCACACAATAATTACAGAAAAAACCCAACAGTCAAAACGATCCCCTATGAGCAAGCGCTTGGTGACAGTGGGAAGGAAAAACTCCCTTTTAACAGGAGGAAACCTCCAACAGAACCAGGCTCAGGGAGGGGCAGTCACCTGCCGTGACCGGTTGGGGCTGAGGGGGGAGAGACAAGACAAAATAAACACGGTGGAAGAGAGCCAGAGAGTAATAATAACTAAGGATTAAATGCAGAGTTGTGTACAAGAAGAGTTAAAAGAGAAGAAAAGAAGCACTCCCCCAGCAGCCTACGCCGACTGCAGCATACAGTAACTAAGGGATGGTTCAGGGTCCAAGTTTTAAGCCTAATCTTAAAAACAGATAGGATGTCTGTCTCCCAAATCAACTATTTTTTTTCCAAGATTAAGCAATCACTAAGGTTGTGCCATCACAAATCATGACTTAGACTTCAGAAAGTCAACACAGCTATAATTACTCATTTTAGATACAGATAATATCTCAGATAACCTCTTTTCTGGGCCTTAGAATTACCAAACTTGACAAAATGGATGTTTTATTTAGTGAAGATCAGCTATTACAGCTTTAATTATTCTTTTTAGATACAGGCTATAGCCGCCGTTCTGTTGTTGAAAGAACAAGCTTTTGGTTTCCCACTTTCTCTTCATGGCTGAGTTTCATACCCAGGAACACAGAATGTAGTACTCTAAAAAAATGTAGAACTGACAATGAAAACAGGCAATTTAACAGTGAGAGCGCCGAGAAGTATGTGTTTGGCCTTGTGTTTTTTTATTCAGTAGTGAGAAGAGCTCCATGAAAAGGGAGTATAATGAAGCATCTAAAGAGAGCACACTCAAACTCTGACATTTCCAGTGGGTGATGTGTGATGTTTGTCAGATTTAGCATTAGCACATTGTCTTTATTTACATTAGTACAGCTAAATATTAAATTGTACACCTACTTTATAAAGATATTGGAGATATACTGCAAAGGCTTCTTCTGCAGTATATCTCCAAGGGGACATTTTAAATGGTTAAGACAGATCACAAAGTCTTCAGAGGTGTGCTAAGATTCAGATATGATAATATTCCTTGGCAGGAAGCATACATTTCTCTCACCTAAAGCATAGGCCTTCTTAACATGTCCTCTTTGAGCATTATTTACCTTG
Source organism: Bujurquina vittata (assembly GCA_015106715.1). Taxonomy (NCBI): domain Eukaryota; kingdom Metazoa; phylum Chordata; class Actinopteri; order Cichliformes; family Cichlidae; genus Bujurquina; species Bujurquina vittata. The sequence continues at coordinate 10,378 of VUQK01018661.1, read as the reverse complement.
ATCAGACACATTTGGGTTCAGTTGAAACATCCACTAGTCTTGCGTGCCACATATGCATTGAGACACAAAATGGCTTTGAGATAAAAATGCTTTCGAAATCTATATCCATCACTGTCTGTTCTGTCATCTTTTATCACAGAACGCTAAGGGCAATGGTAACACTGTACTTGAATTTCACAGACTCAGGTTCCCATTGATCTGTTAAAGCCCATGAGCTGAAACGGCAGAGATTTGGATGTTGTGAACACTGCAATGTTTTACATGATGATAATCATTCCTCTTATTATTATGGCTGTACTCTGCTGTTAAGGAGTTTTCAAATTTATTTTAACTAAATAAATGTTATATTGGGTGTCTTCCTGGTGTGTCGATCAGCATAGGAACAGCACAGCAGCATTTGTAGTAGGCATGCGTGATAGTATGTGGTATCCGCAGCAATTACACACATTATTTCTCTCTCTGATAGTCAATCTCAGTGTCCACTGTGGCACTCGCAATCAGACTCTGAACGTACTGATACTTTGCTACTGTGTGGCTGCCTGCCTGCCATGCTCGGTAGGTTGGCCTTTCCAACACTGGGGTTATTGTCCAAAATAAGTAACTATAATATAACGGTGTTATCATTATTGTCTAGTGTGGCGTTTACATTTATTTTTAAATTTTTCAAATAAGTTAAACAATCAGGGGTTCCTGAAATACTTGAAATCTGAATAACTGTAATAGCCCTTTGCCCAATCTGTTGGTTTTTAATTTAACAATGAAAAAAAAAATCAAAAAGCAATAAACATGTTTGTTGTTAAGCATATATGTCTATTCATTTAAAATGTTAGTTGTAAAAGGATTTTTTCATTAAAAGTGATATATAGTTTGCAATTAATTGCAATTGATTAATTACAGACCCTGAATTTTTTTAATCATACATTTTTATACATTGTCCCTAATTTGACAAGCAGTTTTGTGGCAAGGTGTGTTGCCTCATTATTCCACAGAAATTTATAAATAAATAGCTGTCCACTGGAACTCCTGGTTTAAGGTCAAAGGAGATGTGAGTGCGAGTGAAAGCCACCATTCGACTTAAAAATATCAGCCTAGAGACTGCAAGAACTTTGGGAATAATGAAATCTACAGTCTAATTCCAAAATGTCTGGAAGACGACAGCTGACAACTAAAGTGGATGGTGGCAGAATCCTTTCTGTAGTTAGGAAAAAAACTCCTTCACAAGAAATAACCAAGTCAAGAAACTCTTGAGCAGGTAGATACATCATTAGTCTACAGTGAGCAATTGTAGGGTCTTTACCTTACACTATGAAGTGCCTTGAGGTGACTGTTGCTGTGAGTTGGTGCAATATAGATAAAGTTGAATTGGACTGACTCAAGAGACACTTTCATGAATGTACAGATACATATACAGAGAGTTTACAACAAGCTGCAAGCCACTCAAGAACATGAAGGCCAGATTAGACTTAGACCAGAAAACATCTAAAAGAACGTTCTGGAAAGAACTTGATAAATGGAAAGGAATACACATCACAAGCATATCACACGATCTATTAAACATGGTGGAGGCAATGTTATTTCATGGGTATGTATGGTAATTATTGTTTATTGATTATGTGACTACTAATAGAAGTGCATAATATTATACTCTGCTCAGATTCAGCAAAATACAGCAAGACTGACCAGAAGGAACTTCACAGTGCAAATGGCTAATGCATAACTGAAAAAGCATTCTGGTTTTTTCTTTTTTGAATTATGTTTTTAGCAGTCATACCGTGGACATTCTGCACTATCAGGGTTGCAACATGTACTTTAACTAGTCAGTATACTGCAGTATTTGTCAGTCATGTTACAAAGTTTTAATTTTTTCCAATGCAGAAGCAAAAGTAAAAACATGGCAATAAATATTTTACTTTTTAATTCAGTTGACATTTATTGAAATGAACCTTTTCTACCTTTTAAAATGTTAAAACATAATTTTATGTAGTTTTAGAAAATGCACTTTGGCCTTTTGATTTGGATAGCTCAAAGTTGATCATTTTGGCTATATATTTGTAGAGTTCTACAGCTGGAGATGTTCATCTGGTGCCTTTGTGGATTACGTTTAAGTTTTAAGCTTGATACAGATCGCTCAGCCATTAATCTTGACTCACAGTACACCCCTGCGAGCAACAATAATATCAAATACATTGCTAGAAAGCAAAGTTCTGGTTTTCAAGCCTTAAGCCGAACCTTTATCATTGTTGCCATTTTTTGAAACCAGAGTGATATACTGGCAACGGAGTTCAACACAGACAGGCTTTCTTTGCATTAGCTGACTTGTCGAAACCTAAAAACCCCAGTTGGGGATAACAGGTGCACAACAGTGGTTATCACCTTTTGGCTTCATGCTCTGTGCACATGCACCCATTTCTTTTATCGGCTGATGATGATAATAAAATGGTGATAACAAATCTATAAAGAACATAAAAATATAAAAACAAAATGAAACACTGTTACAAATAAGACAAGGAAACAATGCTTCAGAATATTGTTAATCTTGGGAATTGGCAAATAGAGCTGTAAAAAACATTTTACTTTGAGTTAAATATTTTAACACTGCATGTGCTCTTGGTGCTGCTGTTTATTTGTAATATGAGGGCTGCACATTTGAGCTCTGAAACTTTAAACTGGATACATTTAAACATCAGAGGTCACTGTCCAATAGCCTAGGAGACATGGAAATTGCTTTAGTTTGTCAGCAGGTCAAAGTGACATTAATTTTGATCGAATGGGTATGTGTGTGTGTCCTGCTGCAATTCCAGCAGTTTAATAGAAACTTAGAATCAAATATAACAACATTTATACATTTTCTGCATCACCAAATGAATAACTTCCTTTGGCAATGCAAGACGCATACAGTGATTCACTGATAAAAGTTGCCATTTTTTCTCATACAACATGTATGAATCATGTAAACATGATGCTGGGTAAGATTAGAATATCATACATCAGTGATACAATACATAAAAAATACTACTGGAGGCAAAGGGGGAAGTAATGCTTTAACTTGTACATTTTTACTACTTTTGTTTTTATGTTGGTAGGTAGTTACATTTGAATGCACAGCTGTAGGCTTATACATCATCTTCGGAGCAAAATGGCCCCTCTCTGGGGTTTGTGCTTTATTTGTAGGAAGTCCTGCAAATCACCAGTTGAAGGAGAAAATCTGTCTCTTGGAATTTATATTTTATTTTACTAATTTGTCAAACATGTCTGGAAAGCCAGCTCAATTTTTCCTTCATTCTATATTATATAAGGCAACAGTTTTCTAGTCACAGTTGTTCTGTGTCATGAACAACTGTGGGAGTTTCAAACAATTGTGTTTATACAAATAACATAATTGTGGCCACATACAAAGTGTAAGAGAAAGAAACTTCAACCCTGCAATACATGGAACTTATGGTGTACAAAGAGCAGAAACTGTGAAATGCAACCTAGATCAAGATAGGGAATTTAGACAAGGGTTGGAGTACATACAGTCACTGGATTAAATCACCCAGTGTATGAACGAGTGTAAATGAGTACCCAGGAATACCCAGGAATTTGGGTATGTGAGACTAGATGTACAACTAGCAGAGAGTTATGGTGACTGAACATCTACTTACCAGCCACTTCATCAGGTACACATGCTCAATTGCTCGTGATTAGCCAGGCACTTAGTCAGCAGTGTAGTAGTGATGTGTCGTTCGCAAAAAAGCCGGCTCCAAGAGCCGATGCTTGGTTGTGAATCAGAAGAGCCGACTCCCATTGAATAAGAGTTGGCTCCCCAATTTCTCATTAGTTCTGCTCACAAACCTGAGGACTGGGGCAGCAGTGATGTGCACACCATGCAGCCAAGCACACAGGAGGACATGGAATTACACCATTATGTTAAAGCAGAGGGGGAGATAGATGTTCCGCGTAGGTCTCTCCTAACTGAAGACCGAACATTCCTCGCTGCTTTGTACAGCATACACTGTTGTTCAGTTTGTATTTATGTGGGACATAGCAGCTTTTTTGCAAGGGCTTTGCCCAACAGAATCTTCTCTATGCACTTGAGGCCCAATAATTATGACATCACTAGAATTCACATGTTGGCTCAATGTGATCCCAATGGCCCACACACTGATTCATGCAACCCAAAACACTGGGTGGGTTGACAACTCTCAGGATCGCCTCCAAGGTGACAGCTCCTTCAGTGTTTGGAACTGAAGAAGCTTCTTGGATGAGAAGTGAAACATCTTCACAAACGTACTGTACATAGAAGTCCCGTTCCCTTCACCTCAAGTGCTTAAGACTATCATGATCTGGATGACTATGTTAAAAAGATGAGAACTTGATATGTTATCAAGCAGATAACCATTTATATTTTGAGAAATCATCCTGCTATTAGCAGTCACGTCATTATATTTTGTTAGCCTAATAGAATAATGACCCAAGTCATAGTTTGGCCAAATTTGAGTTAACTATCTAAATGAATCTGAACTGTTAACAAAGTAGAATTAGGTAGGTATCTCAAAATATGCCAAAATATGACTTAGCTAGATATCTCAATTTTGGCCAAAATATGACTTAGGCAATTATGCTATTATGCTGACAATATATGGACTAGTCTACCTGTTTTATTGACATTTATTGACATTAAGGCCAACACCATCACAATGCCTCCACCATGCTTGTGGTTTGCCTTGGAATGTTCATCTTGGGTTTATCTGTGCAAATGATCATGCACCAGAAATAGTAAATGCTTTTAGATGGAAGTCTGACCCGTCTCTTCTATTCATGAGTCTTACCAGGGGTTTGCACCTTGTTATAAAATGTCTGTATTGACATTCATGAAGGTGACACTTGAGTGCAGACTTGGAAGTGATACGCCTGCCTCCTCCAGAGTGTTCTTTAGTGTGCGAGGGTTTTACTTCACCAATGAAAAGAACTGGGTCATCATCCACTTCAGTTACTGTGTTTTATGTGGTCTTCCAGGCATTTTGGTGTTGCTTAGCTCACTGGTGCATTCCATCTATGTAAGAATGTACTGAAATGTTGATTTGGCCAATTCTAAGAGTCTCTTGGCCTGATTTTTTCTTTCTTTTCAGACTAATGTTTCACTTGCTGCAAGACCTCTTTGCACCTCATATTGAGGGCATTCATGAACTGCTACAAAATGCAAATTCTGGAGTTTATTCAAGTCTTTAAATTTGTTTCAAAAGAAGCTACATCTGGCCATGAAATTGCTTTTGAACGTGTGAAAATGGAGAAAGAATGTAAAAGATGGGTGTAATTCCTAAATTGTTAACAAAAACAAATATGAAATGATGTAGAGGGGTGTTAAACACAGGGTGTATACCTGAATGTAAAAATGTAGTTGGTGGTGGTTGTTTTGGTTTGGGAAGTTTAAATTTTGTGTGTGTGTGCGTGTGCGTGCGTGTGTGCGTGTTTGCGTGTGTGTGTAGGTGTGTGTGTGTGTAGATCTGTAATAGTTATACATGTATTTTGCCTGATTACACATCGACGATCATAGAGTAGTGAATTAATAAATAGTATTAAAGGAGGTAGGCTCAAATAAGTGTCAGTTTTTCAGTTTTTCTTCTGTTTGCAGTGTATTTAGTTTACATCATTTATATTCACGTTTGAAATAAAGCAATCAGTTTTAGTTCATCTGTTGAAAATGTTCACATCAGTGTTCAGTTGGCTATGGTGGTGTACAAGAAAAAAATGGGTCACTGTCCAAATGTCTATAACTTTGATTGTATCGTCTAAATGGTGCAGAGATGTTAATTCCTCATATTCCAGTCTAAATAATCTGTTGCTGTTGAAGAAGTCAGACATTTGAAAGTGGCTGACTGAAGCTGAAACAGCAGAAGAGAAAAAGAGGAGCCAGATAGTAAAAAAAAGAAAAAAAACTTGATTTTTGATTTGCTCCTCAACTGCAGAAAGCAGAGCTCCACTCCTGCCTCTTCACTTGCTCTTCAAAAGTCAAGACACTGTTAAAAATCACCTCGAGGTTTTTACTCACTGACTTTGCACTGGAGTACACACTGCTGCTGAGATGATTTAAAATACAAAATCTGCCATGACGGTGTTATCTCTCCCTTCTTCCTTCCTTCCTAGTGAGGAAGCTGCACTAGATCAGACAAAAACTACATTAGTTGACTAGTCTCTTGGCAGCATCACTGGCCTCTTGTGCTACATTTATGTGATGCAGAAATCACACTAAAAGCACCATCTGGGAGGGAAAAAACGAACCTTTCTTGTCAGTATAGGATATGGGGGATTTTTTGTAGGTACAAGCTGCACCTTTTCCACAAATATCTTAAGTAATGTGTCAGTCAGTCCCTCAGCTGTAGAGTAAGCATTCAGGGGTAGGCAACATCTGACTCTGGATGTTGTCTGTCTTGGGTCCTGTAACACAAAATCCACCCCACTGCAAAAACTAATCTTGTACCAATCAGCCCAACCTCTTTTCTTAGCATGAATAGCCATGTGGCTAGTCACTGAGGTGTCCCAAAAAAGCCCAGAAATGTAATCTCTTCATTAGGTCTCGGCGCTGCTTTGGGGCTTCCTCTCAGTAGAACATGCCCAAAACACCTCACCTAGAAGGCACCTAGGAGGTCTGCCTTCTGCCTGCTTTTGATGTGGAATAGCTGTCACTATCAATAGTTGGGGACCATAGGCCATAGGGCAGGAGAGCAGATTGACCAGTAAATGATAGCTTTGCAGATCGGTATTATTGCTGATTTCACACCAGTCCAGCTGTCAATCTCCTGCTCCACTCTCCACCTACTTATGAAAAAGACCCTGAAAACCTGAACTTCTCAACTTGGGGCAGTCTGCCCTGCAGCATGAGAAGAAGTACATGGAAAGTGATCCTTATCACCAACAGAGGCAGTATAAAAGATGGATGTAGCCTTGGCATTTGAAAAGTGAATCCAACCCAGAAGGGCATTAAAACTAGATTCTTTTTAATGGCCAGAAGGGCTGAAACAGCTGTGGTTGCAAAAAGACTAGCAGTCTGGTAGAAGTCTATGGAAAAATGACCCATGGACAGAAAACATTTTCATGATGAGTCTATGGGCTCAATTACTCATTTGCCATACGGAATAAAACATTAACACCAGTTTGTAAGTTTGGTTAGGCAAAGTTCTAGAAAGAGGAATTATCCAGGGTATGCTCATTGGCTAATGACTGGTGCTTGACAAGTTGTTAGCTAATGAGCATGTGGTTTCACAGTCAGATATTTATCTGTTAAAAATTATGTTAAATGTTTTTGATCTGGTTTTATTTTGAATGAACCAATAATGCTTTATTAATCCTTTGTTTAATTTCCCCCTTCATCTTTACATAGGGGAGATTTCTGAATGAGCCTTTTGGGCTCCTTTCTGTTCCTGCATTGTATTTACTGTCTTTTGTATTCTTCATAATTTGCATAGTTTTTTGTGCAAATAAGCCAAACTAAAACTTTAAGTCACTAATGACAATTATGTCTCAGGGAGGTGGTTCAAATGAGAACTTACCCTTAAATTAAGCTCTGTTATTCAGGCTCAGTCACTGACTGTATGTGTTGTAGAATCTAGAGTGACTCTAGTTTTATTAAAGATGCTGTGCTATTATTTTGTCAAGGGGACTGACAACATAGTTTTGTAATATATATAATCCCCGATGAACTTTAACATTTAACATGTTAACTGTTAAGATACACTTAATTTTTCACAGAACTGCATTCACATTTTGTTTTTTCAGACATGTAGAGAAGCCGCCTGCCCACTGTAAAACTGAACTGCCATTATAAAATGATGGAATTCCAGGTGTACCAACTCCCATTTTTATTTTTGGGGCATTACAATATAAGCTAAATGTAATACTTTTGTTGCCAAATAGTTCTTTTTTCTTATTTCACATGGGTGAAACCTTGGAGAATACAAATAACACTGTAGGGTTTTGTTTAATCTGTGCCTGTCCCAGCCTGTTGATATTATCATTTGACAAACAACAAGACATACTTGTATTGTGTTCATATTGTCTTCTTATTTTAAGCACACCTATTGGATGTTGTTAAATTTTGGTAATACTTTAAATTATGAGGGTAACTAGGCACTGATTAATCAAATCAGCATGCTTTTATTATTATAATATATTATAATATTATATAATATTTATTATAATTTTTTCCCCCTTCATTTAATAAAAGGTTTTTCTTATCATGATGGTTAGGAATGGACTAACTATTTCTGATTTGAATGGCAGTGACTACTATAAAAAAATATCACATCTATTTTATTTATGTATATTTTGATCATTTATCTGGTACTTTTTGATCACTTCTCTCAACTTACTTTTCTTCTTTTCTGAGGGTGAAAAAAAAGCTGACAAATGTTTCTGCCACCTTTCCTCTTGCTCATAATGACACTCTGAATGAAAGCTGACTGTAATAAAACTGCACTTGCACTTTAATCAATCACTGAGAACACTATCTATCATAAGCCTGTACAATTACCCAGTTCACTATATGAATATGCATTAAACGAAAGCTTCTGCTGTCTACATAAATTACAGAAGCAGGGCAACCAAAATGATTGACACCTTACTCAAACTTTATGTGCATGCAGAATAATTTGTAGTTGCTGAAAATGTGAGGTTCTGGTGTAGGGGTTATTTCCTAGTTCCATTGTCATACTATATAGAGACCTATGAGTTCAGTCTCCTGCAGTTGATGTGAAAACTTTGTCTTATTGTCACTTTGGATGAAGATGTTCAGTATAGTTTAGCATGCCAAAGTGTCCGCTTGTTCCATTATCCTGCTTGTATGATGAAATCTGAACAAGCCGAGTGGAAACTGTAAGCAGAGACATCATGTAAAACCATCCATGTAAAAGTTGCACCTTTTTTGCAGCAGTAAAATTCAAGAAGATCTAAACCAGAACTGTTACATAGTCATGTTTCAGTCACTTTTCCTCAACTAACTACATATGAGTGTGACCCCTGGAGTGTTATGAGTCATTCATCAAATTATTCTTACTCTTTTTGATAACGCTGCCTTTGTCTGTTACTTTGGGTGAATGTTAAAGGCAGTGGTGGTGTGACCTGTTATTAGTCTGACTCATAGAGTTTGTCTTGAATATGACCTTTATTCCAATAGTTCTGTTGTCATGACAACAACACCAACCTATCCATTAAAAATCCAATAATTTGCTCATTGGAACTCACATTGCATTTGACAATTAGTTGCTAGCAGATATTAAAGACTTCAGTTTCCTGGGTAACTGGGACAGAACAGGGCACCACCCGGTTTTATGTCAATCACTGGTATCCTGGCTCTGACTGGTAATCGCTTCATTCACTCGGCTTGAAGTTGAAAAAAGTTTCACTTGGAGTCCTCATTTCACGTTCCAAGTGGTTATTTCGTCTGTCATTGCTTGAAGTTGCTGAATTTCACTGACTTTCTCTGGTCTCTTTTTGTTGTGTAACTGCTAGTCATTTCCTATAGTCACCACTTGAAACAAGTCTACATAAATAGAATACACAATCTAATAATCTTTTGCTGGATAAAATGTAGTGGTAAACAACAAAGGTATACAACTGCACTTATGTTAGCTGAAAAGAATCCCATGGGCTTTTCTATTCTCTTGTATTTAAAGAGGATCTAACATACTTTGATGAGGCTCATGTAATCTGCTTTTGTGCAGATTTGTTACTATCAACTGCAGTAAATGTTTTCACTTTTTAAATTCATTTAATTAAAAAAAAACATCACAGACCTTTTCTACCTGTGTCTGATAACCAACAGTGGGAAGAAAAAAAACCTCCCTTTTAGGGTTAGGGGTTTGGGGCTAAGGTTATGGTTGTGGTTATCGCCAATGATGACTTAGACCTCAGAGCACTAACTTTCCTTAACCCAGTGTTGCAGATAGCTGCAGGCCACCATCAATAATCATTAGACATATGTGGGTGCTTTTGTGCTTGCATCACCTTTTATCTGCCTTTTACAGTTCCAAATGATTCACTTACAGTTCAGTCCAAGCCTCATTCACTGCTTCCAACAGAACACAGCTGCTAAAGGTAAATTATACAAGACTAATGATAACTCAGGCTGCTTTAGCTCACCTACTATACTTTCATTGTACTCTGCTGAGTGTACAATTTCCATCAAATTTCTCAGATAATTCCACCTTACTGCTTATGCGTTTATTGTTATGAGAGACCTTTACTTTTGGGTTGATTGTCAGTGGCCTCCAGTACAATGTAGGCAAGTATATTCATACAGTACCTAGGTGTTATGACAGATGATTGTAAGATATATATATATATATAAATATATATATGAATATATATATATAAATATATATATGAATATATATATATATAT
>VUQK01018652.1:13258-27924 GCA_015106715.1 Bujurquina vittata | reverse complement strand
CCAGTGTGCATCATGCATTATGTAACGTGTGTGTTTGTGTGTGTGTGAGGAGATGTGTAGATGTGTATCTGGATTTTGCCTTAACGTTGTGGGTTCTAATTAGGAAATTATGGTTCACAGGTGGTAGCACATTGGCAGTCCATGAGTCTCCACTGCAGCCACTGTCTGTTCTTTTCATGTTGCATTTTTTGATTTATGATGGGGTTTTTTCATGGTTCTCCCATTCCGGTTGAACTCCGCTGCCACACTCTTCTCTATTTTGTCCCACGATCAGCATTTAACCTACTGCAAAGAAGCACTTTTATAGTGGGTGAAAACTCTTCTCCGTAGGCTCTCTGTAAGCAAATACATATGCAAACAAACCACAGTAGCATAAAGTAAGGATAACTCATCATGGGTAATGATCCTAAACTATAATCTTATGTCATTATGTGTCATTTCTGTTTTTGTTTATTTATTTTTAATTCTCCTCCCAAGTCAATCAGGGAGCAAAATAAATGAATAATTCTAACTGGCACAGATCTTAAATTCTTCTCATCAAAGGATAGGGTTAGGGTTTAATTTGGGGTCTTCACTGATGAGACTTGAAAGGGTTAAAGTATATGAGCACTTTATAGTGTAGGCAGGTGGAACTGATGCTGGGCTGCAACTGTCTTACGTGCTGTTGTTAGGTTTCAAGGCTTAAGTAGGGATTTTACTTTATTGTGGACATGGACACCAACAGCTGCAGAGACTACAGATGATTAGTTATTCCTGTAATATTTCTTTAAAGTCCATCTGAAGATCCTTGTGTAATTGGTGTGTTTTAGTGTTTTGTCTCCGTGGATTAGTTTGTACAGTTATGAAAAATTGTCAGGTATGCAGGTCACCTTCAGGTGGCGATATTTACGGCAATTAGACCCAAGCACGTCCCAGCAGACTCACAGAAGTGGAAACTATAACTTGCCTATTAGTCTCCTATGTGCCAGCCCGACATGGCTGTTGTTCACTCTGTGAAAAGTGATCTCCAAACAGTCTGCCACAAGGGAAAGAAAACGGTATGGTTTACAAAGTGCTTTGACAGAGAGGCAAAAGTAGAATACCGAAAAGGAAAAATTTAAACCTAAAGAGATGAGTAACTGACTCTTTGGTGTTCTCAAGATGTTTTGCCCTGCTTGCATGGAGGATGAGCAACTTTCATAAATGACAGGTGTCTCATGGGTGGGGGTATTTACTAATAAGGTACATGTGAGCCACTTCCTCTGGGTTTACTTCAGTGTGTTTCTGTATGGCTTTTTTTTGGTTTGTTTTGGTACTACATCTTGTGCACCTTTTGAAGGAGAAATAAGGATGCTATTTGAAAAAACTGCACTGGTATTTGTTGATTCTTAATGTGAGCATGATTGTGATCATCCCAACCAAGGTGACTCATTTTTTTTATTAGGTCTTTGTACAATAAGGACTGCTGTTTTCAACATGGTAGCTTTGTTTGGGTAAATTGGTTGGGTGGTTGAACCTGCATGTTTGTGCCTCAGTTGAATTGCACATTTTCTTTCGTTTCTTATTTACACACTTCATCAAAATGTAATTTCAGTTTATCCTGATTTGAATGATGGCTTCTAGTGTGCTACAATATGTCGTTTTGATTCACGCTTTCTCACGCAGCTTGCCTCCAAAGCTGAGGAGAACCTGCTGCTTGCGACTGGAGCAGATCTGGGTGAGAAGAGAGCTCTGCTGATATTTGCAGACACTCTGACGCTGCTGCTGGAAGGTGAGAAAACACAGACTGTGTGTGTCTGCCTGCATTCTCCTGTGCGCGGTCCCGCCACTCAAGTGTTGGTTTGTGTTCACAGGTATTGCCCGTGTTGTGGAGACTCATCAGCCTATAGTAGAGACGTACTACGGTCCAGGCCATTTGTACACACTCATTACTTACCTGCAGCAAGAATGCGATCAACAGGCCCAGAAAATAGTCGACAAGTTCATCCAGCAGAGAGGATACCACACCAAGGTGTGTGTGAGACACCTGATCTGCATCACATGGTTGTTTTTTACTGCATCCCTGAATCTGCTGTGACCTTGAATTCGTCCTTTAGTTTCAGATCGTCCAGAGCAGCATGATGAAGAGCATGCCGGGGGAGAGGATCGAGCCGAGGTGTGTGTCTAAACAACATGCTGCATTTCTTACATGTTAGAGGGCTTTTTTGTTTATAGCTCATCCTTTAACAAACAGGGAGCTGGATCCCGTCCTGACAGAAGTCACCCTGATGAATGCGAGGGCGGAGCTCTACCTGCGCTTTTTACGTCGCCGCGTGATGGCTGACTTTGAAGTTGGAGATGCTCAGAGCATCACGCAGGGTAGCCGCCCGTATGATTTTTATATCCAAGCCTGAATGTTGTTAAACGTGCAGCTGAAAATATGTGTTTTCCCCCACATGTTTAAACACACAGAACATCAGCAGAATGTGGAGAAGCTGCTGAAACACTGCCTGCTGAGCACAACGATGCAGGAGCTGATTGGTTATTACATTCCCATGGAAGAATACTACATGAGGGAGTCTGTCAACAAGGTCAGCTGGTATTATGTGAGGGATAAAAAGGCAATTGGCTCTTTTACGGAGCATGAATTTACGTGCAAATTTATCTGCTTACTTGGATTTTGTTTGTGCATTGCAAACAAATTTAAAATTGATGTCGACTCACAGATATTAAAAGCCAGGTTGTCTTAGAATAGGTGATTCCCAAAGTGTGGGCTGCAGCCCCCTGGTGAGCAGTAAAGGTAATGCATGTGAGTGCAAGCGGCAATTAGCAATAAATAATTAAAAAATGTTAACTACATAGAAATATATCAATATTACAGAGTTTAAATTCTTATAAAAACCCTTTGGGATTGGTTTCCAAACAGAAATATTTGTTAAGATTTTTCTATTAAATTTTCATTTTACAGTAATAAATGTATTTTGACTGGGGCTTTGTAATTTAGTTTAAAAATTTTTCTAAAAAAGAATCTAAACTAATGGAACAAAGCCGAGGGGTTTAAACACGATGTACTCACTATCATCATTTTCTCACCTTGTCTTATAATATATGTCATCGTTGGGTGTAAAGAACTTGTTGCATGTTTGGAAAGCAAAGCTGCTGATGGAACATCAGGTTCAATACGTAAACATCAGAACATCAAAATGAATTAATGACAAATAAACAATGCTTAATCTTTCACATGTGTGACGATCAGAGCTGTGAGTAATGGTCAGGTGGTCGCAGCAGTCCGAATTTTGGGAATGTCTGCCTTAGAAATTGTAAACACTCATTCATTTAATATTTAGCATGTTATAATTACATTCATTACAAAAAGACTTTAATAGACAACACCTTACCTTAAAAGTGCCACATGTGTTAATAACCATTAAATCAATCTTTCATTCTTGCCAGATGCCATTTTCACTCTCACTGTTTGGCAGCGTCCTACTAATTAATATTTGTCCAGTAACTGCAAAGCATCTCGTCAGGGTGCTCCTTTCCTTTGTCTGCTTTTTTTCCCTCATGTTCCCTGTTTTTTGTTTTTTTTAAACTATCATCACTCCCCAGCAAGCACTTTTTTTCTCTCTTAAAGCAGCTTCACAGCTTTCACGGACATACACCTCAGGGCAAACATATTTCCCCCGTCAGGGTTTCTTAACCTTTTTTCCTGCACTTTAAAAGGCCCAAAAAATTCACGCTCCAGCCTTTTCATTTATGATTAATGATGGGGAAAAAAGTTGAGCGTTGCTCGTGTAACCCAAAAATAAAGGTCAGCACGATAGATTAGCAATCTCTTGTTTGTTTACTTTCCCTGCAAAAATTGAGTGTATTAATTCAACGCAGTTACACTCCATATTTTCCCCTGGCTGTCCACACCCCCACCTGCAGCAGCTCTGTGCCTTACATAGAGAAATGGGGGCATGGCAGTATATGCTGATTATAAATAGTGTGACTGATGCTCGTTCAGTCATGTCCTGAATGTGATGATAATTTTACATGCATTTGATGAATAGCAGGACTGACAATGAAATAACTAGAATGATCTTTAAAAAAACTGAGTTTAACATTTGTAGACAAGACATAAATGTTATCCAAATATGTGTCAAAACACTTAAAAAAACCGTCATGTTAGATGTAATTGTTACCATATTTTTACCCCTCTCCCAACAGGCAGTCGCTATGGATACATATGAAAAGGGACAGCTGACCAGCAGCATGGTGGACGACTGTTTCTACATTGTGAAAAAGTGCATCAGCAGAGCTTTATCGAGCTCCAGCATCGACTGCCTCTGTGCGATGATCAACCACGCCAACTCCGTGCTAGAGTCTGACTTTAGGTGCTTGCTCCTTGTCCATCCAACTGACTTTTAAAAATCTTTTGTGGGCTTTTTTGTTTTTTTTTTCTTCCCCTGTATCTAATATGTGCCCCTTCCTACCCTGTCTCCCTCTTCTAACCCATCAGGGAGGTGTTGTATAATAAGCTGCGGCAGGGCTTCCCAGCTACGACGCTTCAGGACATCCAGCGTGGTGTCAGCAGCGCGGTCAGCCTGATGCAGAGCAGCTTACAGCAGGGCAAGTTCAACACACTGGGCATCGAGAGCACCGAAAACGCCAAGGCTGCATTCCTGGTAAGATGAATGGACACACAAATACACACTGCCCCGCTGTCGGGCACTTTCTTAGAAGTCATTGGCCAGACTGTCAGAGAAATGAATCATACACGTCTACTGTGTAAGCCTTTTTAAAAAGAGCTCAGCAGTAATATAAAATAGGAATTGAATGAATGAGCTATGTAAGTAGTGCTTTAATTTTTAAACTGGCTCTTTGTTGAAGCAAGCAGTACTTCGAAAACCTTTTAATGTCATTATAAATTGAAATTAAACACTTAAAGGCTTATAGCTACAAGTTGAGACCGGAGATGTCAAAATACCTCTTCTACAGCAGATTATAGTTTTTAAAGTAGGACTGAGTCATTCTGGCTGTACGAATACTTCATTCACATTCTTCTTCCACTCAGGTGACTTTGAATAATGTCGAGGTGTGCAGTGAGAACATCACAACTTTAAAGAGGAACCTTGAGGTGGGTTTGTGCCAGAGCTCTTCCTCTGTACTGGTCATTGTGTTATTTATATTTTTCCCCCCTAAAGTTTAAAAATTAAATTTTGTTTCCCATCAGAACGACTGCTCCAAGTTGTTCAGTCAAGGGGTCGGCTCTGGAGAGCAAGCCAAGATTGAGAGCTGTCTGTCGGACCTCGTCAGCACATCCACAAAGTTCAAAGATCTGTTACAGGTTGGGTGCACACACGCACACACACACAGAGACACAAACATCCCTGTGCTTGTCTGCACAGACTTGTATATTTGCTTAATTGGAGTGGGAGCCTCAGGATGGAGAACTGTTGTTAGACCAGAGAGCGGCGTGGAGGGAGAGCTCTTATTTATTTAACAAGTCACAGGAGAGTAAGAAGCACAGCTTTAACGAGATCTTTTAATAAACCTCTGTTTTTAAGGAGGCGAGTCTCGTTGTTGTGTAACCCCGGGAATACACCGGGCGTGGCTGCCTTACATTCAGCTCCAGCGACGCTGATCGCACAAACTCAAGATGGTGCTTGTGATTCCACGAAACGCATCCAAAGCATCCCAGAAGCAGCTTTTCTCCTCGGGTTGCTACAAATGACACTGAAGAAGTCAGACATTGGAACGGCATAGAGCATGCTGTCAGTTATTAAATTATAAGACCTCATGCAGGCTAAACACTTCTGAAGTGCTCCCGGGGTAGTTTTTTCTAAGTGCAGGTGTTTCTAGCAAGCATTTGTCTTTGATTTGATTTTACAGGAGGGGCTGACTGAACTAAACACAACAGCCATAAAGCCTCAAGTAAAACCATGGATCAGCAGTTTCCTGTCCATCTCACACAACATAGAGGAGGTAATGCTCTCACATTTCTGCAAAAAAATAAATCTGAGGTCACAGAACGTGTTGCTGCAACTGTTTCTGCATCCCTCACAGGAGGAGTTTAATGACTATGAGGCTAATGACCCCTGGGTGCAGCAGCTCATCGTCAACTTGGAGCAGCTCATGACGGAGTTTAAGGTATCTTGCAAGATTTCGGTTTGTACTTACTGGCTAAAGATACTTTTCTTCTCTTTTTTTTGACCTTTTGTCTTCCAATGTCAATTCCCCACCAGACGGCCCTCTCTCCGGTCATCTACGACACGCTGACCAGCCTGATGACCAGCTTGATAGCTATTGAAATGGAGAAGACAGTCCTCAAATGCTCATTCAGCAGGGTGAGAAGCTAAGCTCAGCCACTAGGTGTCAGCGAGCTACTCATGCGTCATATTACTGACACCCCCGAGAAGAAAGCCCTCCAATGATTTATTAATGGTTCAAAAAGGCCTGTAGCAGAAGATGCTTCCTTTTGGCACGGCAGCTTCTTTCTATTTTGGGCAGTGTGTTTTTACTGGAAACCTCTAAATAAATTATTACACAATGCAGAACATATAGACCTAAAAAGCACATTGCTGCATGCATAGAACCTGTCCACAGATGTTATTTTTGACCTGTCTGTCATTTGTTGTAGCTCGGAGGGCTGCAGTTTGATAAAGAGCTTCGGTCACTCGTTGCATACCTCACCACCGTGACAACCTGGACCATCAGAGACAAGTTTGCTCGTCTCACACAGATGGCCACCATCCTCAACCTTGAGCGGGTAATTTAGACTGTTTTAGACACAAAGACATAACATTTATTGGGGGTTTTAGCACCACTGATGGACTGTAACTAGACATATTTATTAAAGTCATGCTGTACTTTCTACTGTACATATCTATTTGACAGCTTTAGCTACTAGTTACTTTACTTACCCTACCTGGTTATAGTTTATTGACTAAAAGCAACCCCCCACCACCACCAAATATCATTTTCTTAACTGAGATTTCTTTTACTCAAGAAAATTTGTTTCTCATAAAATGTTTAGAAATGGTGAGAAAAGGCATAGACTCCTGTCACATTAGAGAACACAGGCTTTTACAGTGTGGACCACTCATGCTCATACTGTTGTGGGCCAGAAAAAACTAAGTTGCATTACCTATTTCCTCTGCAGGTAACTGAGATCTTGGATTACTGGGGCCCTAATTCGGGTCCCCTGACGTGGCGGCTGACCCCGGCGGAGGTGCGTCAGGTTCTTGCGCTGCGCATCGACTTCCGAAGCGAGGACATCAAGAGGCTGCGCCTGTAGCTCTGGTGCTGGGGTGCAGGTGGCTTTGATCGCCGTGCAGCAGTATGCGCCTTGTGACAGTTTTCACTAAAGAAGTCAGTCCATGTTTCTGTGGAGTTCGGGCAAACTGTGGATTTCGTCATAATCAAAAACTGCGGATGGCACCTCAGTGGGGGTTCAGACCCTCTGCTCCTCAACTGATTGATGTTGGTGTATATCAGAATTATAGTTGGGCTTTTATGGGTCAGGGATGGTGAAAAGTTTGATAGGAATTAACTGTAAAATATGAGAATATTCTTTTAAATGTTTAATTAAAAGCGTGACTGTGTAATTATGTCTCAGTGGGAGTTTAACCTGTAACTGGCTCTGAGAAACGAGGACACACTGGGACCGTGGAGCGGCGCTCTGCGGCTCTCAGTGAAACAGAGCAGTAATGAACATCGTACCCATTAAACTGACAGAAGCAGGTCAGACAGCTGATCCAGCCTAGTCATTCAATATATGAATAGCTCCTTGTCTGCAATGACGGAACACTTTTAACCTAATAAATTGAGAGCTGCTGTGTGACGCCTCTGATCCCCGCCATCCGCCACATTTCACCAAGTGCTGCTCCACTGCCATGCAGGACCTGCTCCCAATCTTTTATACATATTCCTGACACTAAATACAAAGCTGTACTCACCAGGCAATGAAGCATTAAAAGTGGTCCACTCTCATAATGTTCAGCCTAATTTCCTGGTCTAACCTTAATTCTCTGCACAGATTAAAGCAGGTCAGCATGTGTTTAAACTTTTTTTCATTTTTTTTTTCTGCGCAGCACTGCGATTGCACAGCCCTGTTTGCCCCATAATCAGACTCAAGACCACAAACGCAGGGATAGTTAGGAAAAGTGTGGCTTTAATGTAAACACAACATTCGATTGGCTCAGCACAAACATTCCACATGAGAGCAACCAATAAACTACTGAATAGGATGAGGGTGCAGCACAAAAACATTCACAGTAAAAAAAAATCTGGTATAATCATAATATATATATACAGTACGGTGCTTTTAAGGTGAAAAATGGAGATAGGATATGAGGGCTGATATGCGATGGTTTAGAGAGTATACGGGGGTGGGAAGATGAATTTCTGGGTACACAGGTGAAAATGGAGAGCTGTACTTTTTCTCTGTGAAAAGAGAAACATGACAGACGAGAGGGAGGGGAGTGGTGGGATAATGGTTACCTCCTCACTGATCAGGGGGTGGATGGGGTGGGGGAAGAAAAACTTGACTCCCCAGACAGAGGCTGCCTCATATGATATTGTTCTCCTCGCGCAGTCTTCTATTTCTACACAGTTTCACATCGAAGGGTCACGCACCACACGGAGAACAAGATGTCACTGGAGGGCTGCTTTCTACCCTCTGAACCGAAGAATCGGTGCACCCCGGTTTTTCATGACAGGAAATAAATAAGTGGCATGGGATTTCAGGAGGTAGGAGGAGGCATGTAGGGCGTGCGGCTTAAATAAATAGATAATTCACTGATAACATGTTATATCTGTTGCTTAAATAATATAGTTGATATTATGAGCTATGAATTCTGATCCTATTCCTCTATCTGTTGTTCTCAGATGGTTGGCACCGATATGACTTTTTTTTCTTTTCTTTTTTTTCTTTTTTTAGAGATATCATTGGCTGTTAGGTATTTCCTCAGGCTACAGGAGGGCAGTGGCGATGGGCAGCCACTCTGAACAGAAGGATCCTCTTTTCTAATTGTGATTAAAGTAAAAGAGAAAACAGAGTGGAACAGACCTGCAGGCTACTCGGTCATGTGCGGGTCTGAAGGAAAGTTTAAATAGCCTCCTTCTTTTCCATCCATAACCCTCAGCCACGAGTACAGCACCTCCCTGACATAGTCATCATCTCCACCTTCACACACACAGCATCTCTTCAGACAGAGCACCAGAGGTTGTATTCAGTCCAAGTATATGAGCCTTGAGACTTGCACATAAAAATGCCCACAAAATCTGGGGACAATATTCCATGTTGTGCTTAAAAATGGCGCAGCACGCTCCTCACGTTACATTTCAGGCTCCAGCTGAATAAACCCCTGGTGCTGCCGCTTCTGACCCTCCCGGTTGTTGACACAGTCATCAACAAAACATGAAACATTCAGCTCAAAAACACATTTAGAAAAAAAATGACAAAAGTGGGGGTTTGTACTGAAATCAAAATAAGAGGAAGGGAACAAATCATGGCAATAATCCAGTGTGGTGTCTGACGGCAGCTCTTTGGGTCCATTTGGACATGTAGAATTACATATTTATGTGTTTAAGTATCATCAAAATTATCATTATTAACACCTCATACACTCCATGACAACCTCTGTGCTTAGCCAGGCCTCAGTATAAGCCACACCCTCTAAGGTTGTTTGCAATAATGATGTCAGTGACTGCATCAAACACTACCTGGATGTTTCCTGTGTCTGTGGCACAGGTCAGGTGACAGTAGATCTCCTTGTTTGGAGAGCGGTTCTTACTCTCAAACTGAACCTGAATATATGCAGTAGCGTCTTCGTAAGTATTAGCACCTGGAGACAAGCAGAGAGAAAAACAGCAGAGGGTGATTAAAGTGCGTCGTTTTGCTCGGGGACTGGCTCTGATTTACGGCGCTAGACTCACCTGTGTATTCTGGAAAACAGATCGTCAGCGGGGACTTCTTTATCTTCTCAGCGAATAGATCCTTCTTGTTAAGGAAGAGGATAATGGAGGTATCGATGAAGAACTTGTTGTTGCAGATGGAATCGAAGAGCATGAGCGATTCATGCATGCGGTTCTGCAGAACGAACAGATAAAATGATGAGGAGAGAAGTGTAATAGAAACACGCAGAGCCAAAGGAAAGTCACTAGTGTTTCAGTAAAAACAATTTCTTACTGCTTGTAGGCCAGCCCTGAGCCTGGAAAAAAACCCTGATAAACAATAAATCTCAGTCCCAGCTTAAAGCTTTAATGATTGTTTAATCACGTGTGTTATGAAACAGAACAAATAAATATTTTACAGGAATATTATTATTCCTGTTAACTCCATTGAGGCAGTTAGCAAAAATGCACCTATGGGGGTTTTCCATCATAGAGGAACTTCTGGTGCCTCTCAGAAAGGTTTTAGCCAAACCCAAAGGGAAATTATCTCCATTGTCATATTTTGTACTCACTTTTGTTTATCTGAGTCTGATTTATGCAGGCACACAGATTTTTGTTTGTTGTTGAAGTGGTTGGGAATAACAGGGAAATTCATAGTTTTCTGTCATATATGGTAACAAAAGTTATTGCCCTATACTGAGCCAGGAAAAAAAATGTGTACAATTTATACTGAGGAAGAAATCAGCAAAATATTGATAAATAAAAAAGGAAGGGTTTTTTTTTTTAAACTGAAAGGTCTGGATTTCTTCAAATTTAAAGTCTGAGGGTAGAAGGTGGTGCTGTGTAGATTGTACATCCCACCTCTGAGACATAAAGGATTATATAAATAACATTTTTTGATATAAATATATAATTATATTGTGTGGTGAGAGAACCTCACCATGAAATCTTTGAGTTAATTGGGCCGTTTCTATATTTATTTTCCCCTTTACTGGATAAGTGACAGTGGAGCTGCAGCGGAGGTATTCACACTCGGGCACACTTACAGTTGTTTCATCTTCATGGAGCACCTGGTCATACCCGCTCAGAGCAACGCAGAAGATAATGGCCGTCACATCTTCGAAGCAGTGAATCCACTTCTTCCTCTCTGACCTCTGACCTCCCACGTCAAACAGCCTGAAAAAAGGAGGCAAGTTGTCAGTACAGACTTGGAACAAAAATCGCTGAACCTCACCTTAGAGAGATGAGCTGCAGCAGCTTCCTACCTGAAGTGAAGGTTTTTGAAGGTGAAGTGGGTTTCAACAATGCCAGTGGTCTTCACTCGGGTTCTCAGGATGTCCTGCTCTGTGGGCTGGTAATCTGCTGCACCGATCCGGTCTAGACTGTCCAGATAGCTAATGAAGGAAGACAGAAGAAGTAGCAGATTAAAAGCCTATCGTTTTGTCTGTGTTTGTTTGTTTGTTTGTTTTTTTTTGGGGGGGGGGGTGTCCGCCACGGGGCTTCTTGCATTCTTTTTGCTCAACTCACTATTTAGCGGAATCGTTAAGCTGGTATTCCCGGGCACGGTTGAAGCACTCCTGAGTCCCAGCGTCAGCCCATAAACGTTTCATAGCGCTGAGGAGCTCTGCAGAGTACGGCTCTGTGTCTTCCATACGACTAACCACGTCACAAACCAGCTTAGCGTCGGCCTGCACAAGAACATTTCATTAGATCAGGGAAGAGCAACTAAATTATATCTGTATATTTAATATTCATCATCTGTCAGAGCAGTATGTAAGGACTTTTTAAATATGATAAATCAATGCACAGCTGTTTCTCTAAATGGATGCTACAAATACACCAGCTAAAACTGCATGATCAAGTCCATAAACCAGAACCCAAACAGATACTGTAAACTACATGAGGCCAGGTTTGTGTGTCAGTCCCAAATTTTAACGTTATGTTGTTAAAATCTCTGCTTCTGAAGACCTGGAGGGTGAAGGTAAGACTAACTTTTCGATCCTTGTCTCCAAACTCGATGCCCAGAGAGTCCATGGCTCGAAGAATGGCTGCCAAGCTCTGGATGGTGTTGCTGTAGACCACAGGCTTGTACTGCTTCACATCATCCCCAGAAAAGCCATCTTCATGAATAATCCTGCACAAGTACAAAGATATTAAAGAGAAAAAGCCACACTTGTCCATATGTTAATGCACACCTAAATAACTAAATAACTGCCTTTTCTTCCCTTCTATGCTTGTGTGTGTGTGTGTGTGTGTGTGTGTGTGTGTGTGTGTGTGTGTGTGCATGTGAGGTGATTGCTATCTTATCATGTTCTCTCCCTTGTTCCAACCATCTCCGCCTTAAATCCATCTATAAGTGTGTGTATAGTCTGTATAATGAGGCAGAAATTGATCACACACACTCAGTCTGTTATCTGTAATTGGCAGTAATGCGATATTTATAATTTATGATGGGAAATGGGGTGGAATCAGTCAGAGCACTAATCAATCACACAGTTAAACTCTTTCATAATCCAGGCAGCATTAAATCATCCATCAGGACATCTTCACCCCAAGTCGATCAATAAAATGTCAGCCACGTCCTCCTGAAAACTGACCCACGAGCCACGTTTCAAATCCTAAAGCGGCTTCTCGTCACCTCACTTGTCATCAGCGATTGATATTTGATGGGGGAAAATAAATACAGGATGACGGTTTTAATATATTCATCTCATTAGTGCACATTACGAAAATATGCTTCACAGCAGAGAGATCAGCCTCACGGCCTGAATCTCCACTACCATCATAAAAATTAACAGTTGTGTGAAATAAAACATTAACCCTGGGGGAAACAGGAGCGGCAGTGCACTCCAAAGCTGTGCCTAATAATTATACTGGTCAATTAATTGTTTATGTTCAGAAAATAAAATAGGGGAAATTTTTAATTTTCTAAAAGTGAAAAATAGTCAACGCATGAGGGCAGATGAACTAAAACAACAATTTAATCATTGGAATAAGTTCCTGCCAATCAACAAATTGTTTATCAATTAGTTGGTAAAGTTCTAAAATAACTGTGACTATTGGTTAATACTACAAGAGGATGTGTCTGTATTAATAATTGAGTTCTGTGTTAAAAATAATTGATCTGCACTGATTTGCAAATAACTCAATTATTATTTTTCAACTCATAAAAATATACAGTGAAGTGGATTACTGTTATTAAAAAAATCTAATTAGTGGGAATTTAAAGCACTAATTAAAACCTCACTGATCAATCACAGATCTGAGAATGGAAAAGTATTGAAACAGACATGCCTGACATTTCTGCAGCTGCAACTGTCGGGCATGGCAAGTGTTTCATCCACCTATCAATGAAGCTGCTACTTGTTTAATTCACTCAGTCCATGTGGAAAATCTACTCCAGTATGTGTGCCTGTGCACCGTCAGCTGCTGCTGCTACACTTTTCTGGCTGTTCTGAGGCTGTTCAAATATTTCCCATGGCCTCTCTTTTACAATGCAGGTAGAGTGAAACTACAATCACTGCCTTCAAATCAACCTGGAAGATGATGAGTTGGCAAATCAAAGCAGGGCATGCAACCTGAACCCTCCAATACCTAAACTTTATGACTCACGCTGTGTATGTATTGTAAAAATCCATCCATCTGCTGCTTGCATGGGCTAAAGGAAGCCCTGAAAGTGTTTGTAAACACTATCTGGCCGAGTGTGTGGAGTTCAGGGAACAGCGATGAGTTATGGGCAATCAGAGACCAAAGGGAGGGTAATGAGGTGAAGGGAAGAAGAGGAAGCAGGGCAAGGAGGGAGGGCGCAGTCAGTGCAGTTGCAGGAAGGAGGCACAGAGCTGCCCACAGAGATGTTTCATAGGACAGAATATGCAAAACACAGTTGCTTTTTCATGGTGAAACGTCGAGAAACTTAACTAAGAGGTTTAGAAGAGACGACAACAGTGATTTAAAACATCAAAGAGTGATTTAGCTTAGACAGTGGAAGGTTTAGATGCTGTTTTAGAAGCCATATTTCTGCGTAAATCCGCTTTATGGGCAAAGTACTCCCGGCGATATCGTGCACTTAAAGCCATTAAGATTAAAAGCAGAGGTATTCACTAATGGACCTGTAGTCCTCACTGTAATTCACACACACACACACACACACACACACACACACACACACACACACACACACACGCACACACACACACGCACACACACATACGGAAAAACAACACCCACACATCCCCAGTCGCGCACTCCCTGTAGTCAAGCAAAGCCTCGTTAACTACATTTCAGCACCCCGGCGGTGAACAGCACCCTGGGACGCACCGGTGCGGCCTCCGCAGCCTCACTGTCGGTCTGCAGGAGGTGCTCGAGTCACCGGTACTCCTCCTGGGCTACGGCCTCTCGAAACATGGCGGCTCAACCTGCCTTAGCCCACATACGGGAGGCGCAATCTCGGGCCTTTCACTCTACATGTCCCTAAAAGAGTCGAAATAAGGCAAAAACGGACACTTACTTCATCTGCTTGACAATGGTACTTTTGCCGGACTCTCCGCCGCCTGTAAAGAGGGGAGGGCAAGAGTGAGAGCCGGCACAGAAATCAGTACCACGGAGAGCACCTCCGCCCCATGCAGTCCCACTACAAGCAGTACACCGAGCCGAGGCGGCGCAGCCCCGCGGCCGGGGCGGCTCTGATCTTACCGAGCAGGAGGAGTTTGACGTCCTTGGCGGCCACCAGCCCGTCCTCTTTCAGGTTTTTCTCGATGGCCTTGCTCCGGTCCAGAGCGGCGCGCTCCTCGGCGCTCAGCGTACATCCCATGTTTCCAGGCGAATGA
>VUQK01018652.1:0-10717 GCA_015106715.1 Bujurquina vittata | reverse complement strand
ACAATGGACCATGAATGAAACCAGCACAGGAGCTCAATCTGCAGAAGCTCCATCCATCTTTGACAGCCAGGCTGAGATAAAACCTCAATACACACCTCAGCTCTCTCCCAAAGGTTCCACAATATGATTCAAGCAGCGACACACACACACACACACAGAGTATATGTTCAACATCAGTAATCACCAATTCAATTATGTGCACGTGTGTGAGTGACAGCGAGTGGTGGAGAGGGAGGGAGGATTAACACTAAATTATACCTGAGGGACTTTTGACAAAATGGTGTTTTCAGTTTTAATTACACTAATGCATCAAACAGAAACACAAAGCCCGTTTTTTTCAAAATCATTTAATTTGTATGCACCCATTTTGTAAAAAAAAAAAAAAAAACAAAAAAAACAATAGCCTTCAGTTTTACACTCATTAGAAAGAAGACCCAGCAGGTTTTATCTGTAAATTGACTTGAAAAGGAGAAACATGATGAAAACAGTTTAAATAGTGCATTAAACTCATGACAACATTTTTTAAACAGTGATGACAGCTCATTTCAACTAAATAAAAACAATTATCAGTAATAGTAACAAACAAAAAACATGAATCATTTAATACACACACTCACACAAACATGCAAAACACACACACACACACACACACACACACACACACACACAGAGGAATGATTTGAAATGTGAAGAAGATGATGACGGCAGACATGAAGAACAAACACACTGTGTATATAATATAAGCAGGTAGGACCCCTCTGCTCCTCGTGCAGAGAGGACCCGTTGCCCTCTGTTTTCACAGCTCGGACTCAGAGTTACTCTCGCGGCTGGAGGCCCAGAATATGTTCAGCAAGGCTGGTGAGTTTGCAGTCCTCCAGTGCTTTGACCAGTCGGCTCAGCTTGGCCGCCCTCCCCTCTGCCTGGATGAAGCGGCTGAGCAGCTGATAGGCTTGCTCATATAGCCCTTCTCTCTCGTACTCGTAGGCCAGGTTGTCAATGGCCGGACCCTTCAGAGCACGGCAGTTCCTCCCCAGTGCCCTCCCTACGTGCTTCCAGTGACGGCCCACTCCGTTAGAAAAACTCTGCACATCTGCCGCTGTCAGCATTCGGTCCTCTGACGGGGCCATGGGATCAAGATGAAGGAAAAACATTAATGTAAACCACACTTAATTATGATTACATAAACAGTGTTTTATAAACAGATGCAATCAGTAAGCTTTCACAGAATGACTTGGGTCAGTGGTGTCAAACTCATATTCATGGGTCACATAAAGCTCAATTTGATTCTAAGTGGGCTGAACTAGTAAACCATTGCATAATAATGCATACACCATCCTAATATT
Organism: Bujurquina vittata; assembly: GCA_015106715.1. Lineage (NCBI taxonomy): Eukaryota > Metazoa > Chordata > Actinopteri > Cichliformes > Cichlidae > Bujurquina > Bujurquina vittata. The sequence continues at coordinate 9,374 of VUQK01018652.1, read as the reverse complement.
TCTTACAGCTCTTTTAGGTATAAAAACAGAGCCAAGATTTTAAAAATAGCTGGAACCATAAATCTAAATGAAAGACACCCATCATCCCACTCCAGTAAAAAAAAAAAAGCCAGACAACAAAAAGATTATTTCCTGTTAAAATAAAAATCTGCTCATTCAATAAGCAATTTATTTATAAAGCAGATGACGGAAATACTCTACTGTATATCTCAATGCTTCCATATACACCGAGTCCATCTATCCATCTTCTTAACTGCTTTTCCAATTCAGGGTCACGGGGTCAATGGAGCCTATCCCAGCTGCCATAGGGTGGCGGCCGAGGTGTACCCTGGACAGGTCTTGTCTGTCTATTGCAGGGCCGACATATGGCCCTGCAGTAGACAAATGACAACCATTCAGACTCGCATTCGCACCCATGGGCAATTTAGAGACAACCCTTAACCTAACATTCATGTTTCACAAAAACTTTTCTTTTAATACTTTTAACTTTCTAACCATTTCTACTCCTATGTAGTGATGCTGGCATCACCATGATAAAACTAGCATCTCAATTAATTAAAATATTTCTTTTATTGGTACCCTTCTGGCCCCCAGGCTCCAGAGCCTCGCATTTGACTCTTCTGACATAAGGGTTATATACAAGTGTTTTTAGCCATCTGACAGCTCCAGGCGATCTTCTGAAAATGTCCAGGTTGGAACACCTTGGAGGGTGATAGGCTTTGGTTACTATGATTTCAAATAGCCATAAGTAAGTAGTAGTAAGTGTGTTGTAAGTACCCGATTCTTGGGCTGCAAACTAAATATTCCTATAAACATATTGTTTTCATAATAATACTGTGGTAGTCCAGGAATGGGTACACAGACCACCATTATTAGCTTCTCCTCCACTGTTGTCCAGTCATCATACAGAGCTTGTACAAGCAGGATGTGGTAAATGGTTGGTGTGTTAGTTATCCTGCCCCTCCTCCACTCTGAGTGGATGACTAGGAGAAAACCTGAATGCAGCATTCTACACAAAATTAAGCACTAACAGCACATGTCCACAGGATCCATTATTAATTGCATGCTTCTCATTTAGTGTTGATGTCAATTTGGCTGCTGGTTTAGATAAAGATGAGGTCTTCATGCAATTAAAGGGAATATATAAAGGGCACCCAGCACCTTTGAAAACCCCCGTAAAAACATGTAAAATTAACCAGGATTAATTTCACACTTCAAATCTTTTCAGAAACACATTTCAGTGAACTATTTTTGTAATAAACAAGTGAAAGTTTCCAAATGATTAGCCTTCTGGTCCAGTTTTAAATGTGGGAGCAAAGAGTCAATGAGAAGCATTTGTCCAGTCATGTGTTTGTGCAGCCAGAGGGGGCTGGAAGAGCGGGAGAGTGCCGGCCAGTCATCTATTATGATATTGCTGGTGGCACGCGCATCATGCATTTAAGACTGGGAAGTGGTATGACCTCTCTGTGGACATTTAATAAATCCTTTTTTAAATACATGGAGCTTCCATTGCATTCAGCTGAAAAAAATATTACCTCAGGAAAAAAGCTTTAGTGGCCCCCCCCATTTGATTTAAAGTACACCAACAGGACTTTTATACTTTAGTCCTTTTGCCAGCTGTAGCTGCAATTTAAGCATTTTCTTCCTTCATTTAATGTGCTCAAAGATTTCATGAGTCATTTTCATTCAGATGGGGACAGTGATACAAACTGTAAACAAACATTTTACATTGCACATATAACTGTTATGTGTGGGCAGGTTGCTGTTTAGACATTCAGCAATTACAGAGCAACATTAGCAGTCATCTGTAGACTAAAATTCATTATTTTTCCTAACCCCTTATCCAAATCCGGGACAAGTGGGGCTGAAGCCTGTGGACCAGCTCTCATAGGGTCAGAGAAAGGGTACCTCCTGGACAGACTGCCAGTCCATCACAGGTAATCAGACAGTCATCCACACCTGCAGCCAATTTAGAATCACCAGGTAACCTCACATGTGTGTCTTTAGACTGTGGGAGGAAACTGGAGTACCTGGAGAGAACCCACGCAGAAAAAGGAAGAAAACGCAAACTCAACACAGAAAGGCCCAAGCTAACTGGTGGATTTTAAACCCCAGACCTTATGGTTGTGAGGCAACAGTGCTGACCACTGTGCCACCAAGTCTAAATTTCTTTTAACTTTAAATACATTTTAAAGAAATTGTATCACTTTTTTGTTTTTCTGGTCTGTACAACTTTACTGATACAGTTTCATTTCACTCCTATAACAGTGACTTGCAGTGTCAGCAGACAGTTGGTCTCAAGCAGTAAACACTACCTGCTAAGCACCAAACAACAAACAGGCAAAGTCAGCGAATAGCCTGTGATCACAGGGCTGTATAATCTGATTATTCCTATGAAAATACTTATCAGAGCAGCTTTAACGTTTCACATGATCAAATACTGAAAATTCAGGTGTAATTATTAAAAAACAGTTGGTTCATGAACAACAACAAAAAAAATTCCCTGGTGGTATACTTTCACACTTTCCTTTTTCCCATTAAAATCACCAACATCAATTTACAAACCCCAGGAGAGCTTTAATGTGTGTTTGGGTGTTTAATTTCAGTTGGCTGGCAGCCACCAAATCTCCCTCATCTTTATTCATTTAAATTTTAGTTGAGCCAGTATGAAATCAGTCCAACAATCCAAACCAAATGCATAATCTGCAGGCATTAATCTCTTCCCACAGACTGGCTGGATTAGAGAGTCATCCGAAAAACAGCATTGAATGTATGTGGTGTCAGGAAAAAAAAGATCAATCAACCAAGTTCTGACAGCTTCTTGCTTTTAAATAAAGTTGTTTTTGGAGACACACCAGGAGAACAAAAAAAAGGGTTCAAAACAAAATACAAGTCCTTTCTACTTTCAAGAAAGTTTCCTATCAAAACATTTGTAAAATGTCATCACCATTTGTAACTGAATCCCCATCCTCCAGATAGATTTACAGAAAACACCTAAATGAAGAAAAGTTTAAACGTTTTAGTGTCCGCTGGGACCTATTTGAGTCCAGTGTGAAGAACACACTACACAAGCATGACAAGTAATAAAGACTGTCTCAACTCACCAAACACTCTGTTCTCAAACTCAAAGCAGTTGCTGGGAATGGGAGACTCTTCCTGTGTGATGGTGGCGGGCTGTGAGGGAGGACCGCGGGCCTGACTCTGCAGCTGCTGCTCAAGCTCATCAATCTCCTCATCGCGCAGGCGCTCCGGCTGAAACCCACAAAATGACAGAATCAGAAATGACAGAAACTTTAGAAATGAGAACACTGTGAGCGCTAGGGTGTCCCAAAGGGCCATACTAAGATAAAGGACCATGGCTTAACTTTGGCAGAAATGGAAGATCATTTGTGATTACTGGTCTATGCTTCATAACTTTAACTCTATGGATCAGTTTGGTGTCCTCTGAGGTTACATTTTCAGTCAATTCAAAAGGCTGTAGTGAGAGCACTGACAGGAACTAGAAGAAAAAAAACTATTTCTGCCATAATAGCTTCTCTTCACCGGCTCCCTTTTAAATCCAGAATAGAATTTAAAATCCTTCTCCTCCCATGCAAGGTCTTGAGTAACCAGGCTCCATCTTATCTTAAAGACCTCACAGTATGATATCACCCCAATAGAGCACTTCGCTCTCAGACTGGTGGTGTGCTTGTGGCTCCTTGGGTATTTAAAAGTAGAGTGGGCGGCAGAGCCTTCAGCTTTCAAGCCCCTCCTCTGTGGAATCAGCTACCTGTTTGGATTCAGGAGACAGACACGCTCTCTACTGTTAAGATTAGGCCTAAAACTTTCATTTTTAAACCTAATCTTTCATCAATGTGTAAGACTTTAACTTGTGATGGGGCTATGAGCTGTAACTGAGATGGTGTGACTCAATTAAAAAAACTGAAGTGCTGGCAGCAGGTCAGGTTTAGCTTTCAGGAACAGGTACGACTACAACAGACATGCTTTTGTGGCTCTTTGAGAAAAAGCCCATAATTTGGCTGCAATGTGAAAAAAAATTGACTTGAAAGAAAATCTCATGAAGAAATATGCCAGTATCAGAAGCAATGAGGTGAAACAAGACCTACTTTAAAATTTGACGTACGGACGATCCTTTAAAATCACTGGTGAACAACTTAACAGTAACATCAAACTTACCTGTGACAGGTGGATGTGCTGTAGGCAAAGCTCCAAGTTCTCTAGACACAGATCCAGGATGTGAGTGCCTGCCTTCAGCTGGGTTTCCACAGTTAACTCTTGGGGCAGAGCGAGCAGCCGGCAGGCATGCTGGCAGAGATACTGCCTCACCGCTCCAGAGCTGTAGCTCTCCAGGAACTGACGACATGCTGTCACATCCACAAACTTCACCTCCACTCCCAGGAAGGGATCAGCGTCATGGACCTTCAGGATTTCATATGTACCCAGACCTCCTGCTGAATCTAACAGTGGAGAACATTAATCAGTGTGAAATCCTATGAGAGGTTTCTTCTATTTTAATTAGCATTCAGTAATAGACATGCCTAACAGAGTGTTCACCTATAAGTGTCAGCTTGATGACTTTGAAAATTATAAACTTTCCCTGTGGGTCTTTGTAGAGAGAGAGCAGGTTTACACCAGGACAGAGCGACTGTAGGAACATGACCGTGCATCCCGTCCATGGTCCTCCATCCACAGTCTTGTCCGCCATTCTCTGAACACAATTTGAGACAATTAATTGAAAAAGGTACACTTTCATATATTCTGTACTCATTATACGCAAATTGAAATATTTCAATTTTAGTGACTGTGATTTATAACTCTAATATTGAAAATCCAGTACCTCACATTGCTAGAACATTTGCTAAGAAAAGATTTACAAAAGAAATATCTGCATGTTCATTTATATACTCAAACCCATTTGGTAGTAGTTGTTGCACTGTGGGCTGGTGCTAAATCCTGCTGGAAAAGAAAATCTGCTTCACCATAAAGCTTGTCAGCAGATGGAAGACTGAAGTTCTTTAAAATCTCCTGGTAGACAGCTGTGTTGACTCTGGACTGTGGGCCAACCAACGTGAGTACCACCAAATGATATGGCACCCCAAATCATCACAGACTGTGGAAACCTCACACTGGACTCTTTGGATTCTCCACTCTTCCTTCATTCTGCAGGACCTTGATTTCCAATTAAAACACAATTTTTACCTTAATCTAGAGACAGGACTTTGGGCCACTGAGCAACAGTCCAGTTCTTCCTCTCCTTATCCAGGTACGACTCTCCGGGAGTGGATTGGTATTAGGAATGCAACAGTTGTAGCTCCTTTCCTGAAGATGTCGGTGGGTCGGGCCTCTCAATGCACTGACACACCCTCATTCCACTCCTTGTGAAGCTCTCCCAAGTTCTTGAATTGACTTTTCTCGACAATCCTCTTAAGTCTACTGTCATCCAGGTGAGCCCACACTTTTCTATTCCAGTTAACTTTCCATTAACATGCTTCAATACAGCACTCTGGGAACAGCAATGGCCTTCTGTAGCTTACCCTCCTTGGGGAGTGTGTCAATGATCACCTGGGCAACTGTCAAGTCAGCAGTCTTGATCCAAATAATTGAGGCTGACAGGTATTTATACTGTGAAATAGTGTGAAAGTAAATATTCTACTAATTTGAGATTTTTATGAGCTAAAGACATAATCATAAAAATGTAAACAAAAAAAGTTTAAATAATTCACCATTTGTCTTAATGAATGCAGAGTATACAAAAGTTTACCTTCTTGAATATAATTACAAAAAAATTAACTTTTTTCTTTTTTTTTGACTGCACTAATGCGCTAGTATAACAAATCAAGCAGTTACCCTACTCCATCACCTGTTTACTAGATTTGCTTATCTGTTGAATATGGAGGCCTGGACCAGTCCATCACAGGGCTAACATGGAGACAGATATTCACACACACTCACAGCCAAATTAAAAGGCACCTATTAATCGAACACATGTCTTTGGATTGTGTGGGGAAACCAGAGCATGCAGAGGAAGCCCAGGAAGGCACACGAAGTACATGCAGACTCCACAGAAACATCCCAGCCCTGCAGGAGGTCTGAATGCACATCCTTCTTGCTGTGAGGCGACTGTAAACCACTGCACCTCCACCATCAACAGGTAATAAAAATATATGGTGAAAGGAGTACATCATTTCAACTTCAGGGCCTGAACATTTGATCCTTGGTTATTAATTTCTATTTCTCATTCTATTTGAAACAGAAGATTTAGTTTCTAATCGTCTTCACTCAAAGTGAGGGGAAAATAAACCGTATCATCTCTATTAACTTAAACGTCTGGATCAGCGGCAGCTAAAATGCATCCATGATGTTTCTGGCCTCACTCCACCTTTTTTACCCCAGCTTCTTTCTGAAACCCTCATTACATAAAAACATGTTTAATCTCATCCCTCCCCTCCCCCAGTCAAGCCCCTGACTCCTGCACCCTAGATGAACCACTGAAACCTGCTGGTTCTCTCTTGGTGCTGCCTGCATGCATCCTGATGTGGAGCGCTCTGCAGGGAAAGAGGAACCTCTGAGCTGGATTAGATGCACGTCCTTGCATTTTACTGAATCACAGTATGCTTGGCTACTAGGTGTACAGGAAATGACTTAGGCAGTATGTAATTATTTGCTATCCTATCAACTGGTACTCTGAAAGTATACTGTGAGATTAGTTTAGCAGCTGGATGAGGATTAAGTGATCATCAGGAGCTTAAAATATATAATTCATCCTTTGCTGCCAAAAAGGCAACCTCTAGTATTCCCTGGAGAGCTTGTTTGATATTTGGGTAACAAAAAATATTTGACTCATAAGCACGTACAAATGGCTTATTTTGTCCAGTCCAAAAATATGAACAATAAACTAACATAAAAGGAGAAAAACTGAAAGTCCTGACCATTTGAAAAGCATGAACAGAAAAAATTTGGCATTTACAAATCTGATCATTTTTAATTTCCAATTATAAATGTAGCTGTCAATCAGCTTTTTGTCTCAACCCACAGACAAATATAGTAATATCTGACACAATTTCAGGATTGTAATTGATCATATCCTTATATCAATCATATCTATGCAGATATGACTGATACAAAGACAGAGCATGAAGTTAGACTTCTTGTGTTTACAGTAAAGCTCTCTGTTGAAAAACAAAACATACCAAGTACATAGTGCTTCCATGCTATATCTTCTGAAAGCCTTCAGAAAACCTTTTTTTCCCTTTTTTTAAAATAGTCTGGTAATTCATTTTTGAATTACTCCAAGAATTTAAAATTTTAATCAGAGGATCTCCGGGTAACACTGCTGTGTCAAAGTGCCAGATGTCCCAGAAATAGGCCTTTACTGTCTGAAAAAACATCACGTGTTCAGACCTTGCCTGTAAACTTAAAGGACAAGATTGGTCCTATGCAGAGCACCCTTGTCTTAGGAAACCAACGACCAATCAAAAGGTGAGTGGTTCCATCCCTGATGTGTCCATAGTCTACATCGAAATGTCCTTTGGCAACATATTAAACCCTAAATGGCCTCCTGGCATGTTATTATTTATTATTAACCTGTAATGATCATTTATGACCACAGTGGCCAGGTTTCAGTAAAACACACAATAAATTTCATTTCTGGCTGTAAGGACAGCTTTTCACTTACAGTTATAATGTCTCCCTTAGGTTGAAAAAAATAATTTGGTCTGAAGGGCTCTGTGTACTCAGTATGAGCAGAAATGCACTTTGTATATTGGGTTCCATTTGCCTTTTGTAATGATGTGCTCTGGACAAACCAAAGCTGGAGACAACATAAACATGTCTGGGACCAAAGACAGCTTTTCAGAAAATTTGAGAAGCATGGTGGTGGAAATGTTATGATCTGGGATTGCTTCGCTGCCTCAGACACTGCGCAGTTGCTGATTAAACTAAGGGTTCTGCACCATAACAAAAAGCACTTGAAGCTAAAGTCTGAACTGAAGTGGACCTTCCAAGAGAATAACAATCCTCGGCATGCCAACAAATCCACAAAGGAAGGACTGAAAGGTAAGAAAGGAGGGTTATTGTTCCAGTGAAAGGACTTGAAAACATGCAATACATGCAGGAAAATCCTCAAACATCTGTTAACAGATGGCATTCATCGAGGAAGAGAGGTCAAAGATTTCTGCATGCCGATATCAGACACTGATAGAAAAAACGAGTTATTTCTACAAGCTTTTGTGCCTGAGGGCATAATGACTTTGTCACAGAAGAATAGTACATCTTAATATTTTGGGGGTAATGGATGATGTGGTGAAAGAACGCAACCTATATCTGTAGACACTGTATCAAAGATCAAACGTTTGCTTGTAAAAAAAATTAAAAACCCGACAGTTTCCAGAGGATGCACTGTATGCTTTTTTTAACGACTGAATATAGACGAAAAACAGCTACAGCTGGGTGCATTTATTCCTCATGTCCAAAAGATAGTTTCCTTAAAGTTGCTTGAAGCGTAACACTGTGATCTGACAATTCAGAGACGGAAATAATTATCTGTGTCTGTCAAAATTCAGAGGTTTCCCCTTGTAAGGAGTGGGTGGCAAAATCAGAGCCTTTGTGATCAGTCATAATCTGAAGCTTCAGCATTCTGTGATTAAATCAAATGGGTTTTTCCAAGGTCACCATGTTTTTAGTTTCAAATTCAGTTGGACTTGTTTCTCTGGTGATCTGCTAGTTAGAGGGAAACCCAGATATTTTCCTCAACAACTTTTTGCAAAACACTGATGGCTCACGTGCTAGGAAGGCTTTTCTTTATAGCCAGAATGAATAAGAGGAACAGGTGTAAGTTAGTTTGCAACAGACGTGACGCAATCCTTTAAAGCTTTCCTAAAAGGACCTGTGTTTTTGCATCACCCTTACTTGGTAGGTCTTCCAAAGCCATTCCAGTTATTGATCAACTTTGCAGACTATTTTTGTTCTGGCACATTTTATAAACAGTTTATAAGTTGTAACTAATTAATTCAGTGGCAAGAAAAATGTTTGTTAACCCTTTGAAATAGATGAAGCTTATCGATCAATTCCTCACCAAATATAACATGTAAGCAAAACACAAAATGACTAATCACACACACCAAGTCAGTTACACAGGCTGAAATTCCACCTCTTCATTAAAAAAAAAAAAAAAAATTGAACTCATTGTCATTGTGCACACAAGGCACACAACGAAATGAGGGTTTCAGATTACTCATCCAGAGACGAGCATCTGCGGTCATGCAGCCAGAGACCGGCGCTACCGTTAGGCAATGTGGTTTAAGTGTCTTGCCCAAGGACACAACGCAACGCAGGGATAGGGCTCGAACCTGCAACCTTTCGGCTGAAAGGCAAGC